>RJWJ010000332.1:215174-271216 GCA_004363605.1 Indri indri | reverse complement strand
CCTTCCCGAGGGCAGGAGGAGGGCCCCTGTTCCAGTTCCCCTGCCTGTGGGTCCCCAGGATATCCTCCTCCTCCTCCTCCTGGTTTTCCTCCTCTTTGTCCTTCTCCTGATGCTCGTCCTGCTAGTCTGCCCTCACCTGAGCCCTCAGCTCCTTCTCCTTCTGGCCATGCATGGCAGAGGGTGGGGGTGGCAGGATGTTATCAGCTTTGTAGCCCTGACCTCCTGCTCGGCTGGTGGAGGCAGGAGAGTGGTCTGGCATTGCAGGAGAGGAGGGATCCTGATGGCTCTGGAGAGTCCAGTCGTCACGGATGTGGCAGGAGACAGCCTAGGCTTCTTTGGGAGTATCCCCAAGGCTGCACTGGGAAGGAGCCCCAGGGGGGAGCACGGATCCCGTGGTACAGGAGTCTTCTTCCTAGGAGCGATGGATAAGGCTCCATAAAGGCCAGCGATGGAGACCGGGGGTGAACGGCCTGGCGACAGGGCGGGAGGAGGGCACAGGAGTCGAGGGTTGGGTACGGCCCAATGGGGCAGCCTTGCGGGCCACAGGGAAGGGTGGGTGGCACTTCATCTGGGTCTGGTGGGAGCAGGGAGACTGACCTTGCTCAGAAGGTTGCCCATTCATTGTTTTGGGACTTTTTGATAAATGTTCGCGTGGATGTGGAGAGATAGGAACACCCATACACTGCTGGTGGGTCTGCAAACTAGCGCAACCTCTGTGGAGAGCAATCTGGAGATACCTTAAAGAGATACAAGTAGAATTACCATTTGATCCAGCAATCCCGTTACTGGGCATCTACCCAAAAGAACAAAAGACATTCTATAAAAAAGATATCTGCACTCGAATGTTTATAGCGGCACAATTCACAATTCCAAAGATGTGGAAACAACCCAAGTGCCCATCAATACATGAGTGGATTAATAAAATGTGGTATATGTATACCATGGAGTACTATTCAGCTATAAGAAACAATGGCGATATAGCACCTCTTGTATTTTCCTGGATAGAGCTGGAACCCATTCTACTGAGTGATGTATCCCAAGAATGGAAAAATAAGCACTACATGTATTCACCAGCAAACTGGTTTCACTGACCAACACCTAAGTGCACATATAGGAATAACATTTATTCGGCGTCGGGCAGATGGTGGGGTGGGTATATACATACATAATGAGTGTGATGCGCACCATCTGGGGGATGGGCACACTTGAAGCTCTGACTCGAGGGGGTGGAGGGAGGCAAGGGCAACCTATGTAGTCTAAACATTTGTACCCCCATAATATGCCGAAATAAAAAAAAAATGGGAAAAGAAAAGAAAAAAGGTTGCCCGTGTCAGGCGAGCTGTGCGCTGGAGGACACCAGCAAGAGATGGAGAACCAGAGACAGCTCTCCTGCGTCCACCTCTCCTGGTGCCCAACCACGCACTGGACTCAGCTGGGCTTTTGTGACATCCCAATGAGGCTGGCGACAGAGAAAGGGCATGCAGGACCCGTTCGGGAGGGAGGGCCCAGCTGAGGGCGGGGAGAAAAGGCGCCAAAGAGCAAAGGGCAACTTCTGCTGCTGGTGGCAGGTGTTGGGCACAAGATCGGCCACTGCGGGGACTGTTGGAGATTGTGGAGGCCCGATTGGCCAGAACCCTTAGCGCTTGGACTCCGGCTCTGCAGGCTCCACGGCGCTAGGTCTGGGCCTGGCGCCAGAGGCCGGCGGCTGTGTGGGCCGCCCTGTGCCCCTGTCATGGCCGTGGGCAGAGCCAGCTCAAGGCTGAGTGCAGAGGAGACCCTGATTCTGCCAGGCTCCTCCGGGGACCTCTCCACTGCCACTGCGCCGCCTTGGCCGCAAGGGCCGCCCACAGGCCTGCGGGTGTTTCCAAGGTGGGGCGCGGCACCCGCACCGGACTGGATGCTGCACCCTGGGACATCCCTTCCTGGCAGGCAGGTTCTCTTCCCTTCGTTTTACACACTTGCTAAGATGACAGTTAAGGCCTAGAGCGTTGCTCAGGTCACACGGCTGGGCAGGCTTTGAACCCAGGCTGCCTGATTCTGGAGCAGGCGCCGCCCGGGCTCCTACCCTTCACCCACTACCATTTCTTCCCCTGTGGATCGTAGGGCACTCAGCACCCTGGCAGAGCTGTACCAAGCACACGCCCACCCAGCAGCGGGTCTTGACTTCCACTCAACTCAAGCTGACCGCGGCCCACACTGGGCTCCAGTCTCCTCGGAAGACACAGAGCAGGTCCCTGAGCTGGCAACGTGGCATGGGCCCGCATTTCTCCTCTGATGGAGCCTCGCAGCCCAGATTTCCCTGTTGGTCTGGCTGGCAGGATCCAGATATGTGAGGATTATCCTCTACATCAAGTTTGGTCTCCCCTGAAAGAAATTCACCCCTGGATTATTCCCTATGGCTAAGAGGCCAGTTTCCCTGGCCTTCCTGGCATTTGTCTAGAAAGCAAATATGTGTATGTACAGGTTAGTAGTGGAGCACCGTATTGGATGAAAACAGGGTCAACACAGTTGGAACCTTGTGATCATGCCAGCGGGGTCCACTGTTCAGGACACATTATGGTCACTAAATGGAACTCTAGATATGCTTACACCTAAGAGAGGAGACATACTTTTGGGTGCCAGGGTAAAGGAAACATGAATCAAGCTAGAAGCTTCCGGATGACAGGAAACATTTCGAAAATCCTACACGTGGCCTTATCTAGCTTTTGTCCTGTTTCTTTGGCTTCTTTCATTGGAGTGTATTTTCTCATCCACGGGGCTGAGGACGGGTTTCAGAACATATGATCTGCAGAAGTTTCAGAATCAAGACTCAGAGATCAGTAAAAATATTTTTATACATTTTTTTAATTTTAAAAGAATGTGTTTAAACAACATTTGGTATAGTTTATTTATTACAAAATTGGGTTTAGTTCTTTGCTCCTAAGACTCCTTTTATAGTGTGTCTCCTTGCCTGTGCTCTGACACCATTTAATTTTTCCTTCTCACATCCTCGCAGGAATGATTCCAAAATCTGCAGGTAATCTTGTCATCTTTTTGCTTATGGTCCTGTCATCTTTTTGCTTATGGTCCTTTCATGACTTGTCACACTTCTGTACAAACCGACCAATGTCCCAGTGCCTCATGGTGGCAGGTGAGTTTGTCCCCATTCTGCCCTCCCTTGTCATATGGCACAGGTGTGGGTCCCAGTTTTGCTTTCTCCCATCATGCGCATCAGACCACCTTCCTGGTGTCCCACTGGCTGGGCTTCTCCCTGCCCAGGCCTTTTGCCAGCTATTGATTTGACCAGGAAATAGTCTTTCTCCACTTGACTGTCCCCGTTTCCTCCTTGAAGGTGCATTTCATGTTTTATGTCCCCTGGAAGTAACGTTCTTCTTACCTCCTCCCTGTAAATCAGTGCTTTCCCATCCAATAGAATTTTTGGTCTAGCCATCTGTCTTTTCCACGACATTGTAAATTTGTTTACTACCAAAGATTTCTTTCAACTCTGTATCTCTACAGGTTACCACAGAGTCTAATGTAGAGTCATTGAACATATATGTAATGAAATTACTCAGACACTGAGGGAAATGTTTATAGTTTTCTTTTTTCCCCATCTTCAGATATTAACAGTTTCCCTGTATTATAAAATGCCTTAGGAGAGATTGCATTTTTAGCAATTATTTCTGGCGAAGACCTAGTAGATCTCTAGGTCAGCCAGAAATGGTTATATTTGGTGCTCTTGTCGTGTAATTTCTTACTGGTTTAGACTAGAGCTAGACTACTTATTAAAGACAATCATTTTTAAACAGCATGATAAATTCTAAGTACACTTAAATTTTCAATAATTGCAGAGCACACAGGAGCTCCTCTTTTCTTTGTTCTTCTAGATGCAAGATAATGAATGCCAATCGTAGCCTCTCCGAGTGCCTTTGTAATGTGTTAGCATGACCGGCCTAAGCCTACATTATAGAAAAAGGCACACCACAAAGAGACATTTAAACATTTTTAAATACTAAAATCAGAAAGTCTGTTTCCTGGGAGAAGGAGCCAAGATGGAAGACTTTCTAGCAGACTGCATAGGCTGCTTTCACAGGGAAGATTGAACATGGGCCGTGGATATTCTCTTTCGGATTGATGGTCTAAATGAAAACATTGGGAATCAATATAAAAGTGACAGGAGGCTCCCAAAGTGAAGGATAGGGAATAGAGGCAATCCACTCTGGGGTCAGAGGTACCCAGGGAAGGTATCTGCACGTGGAGAAGGGAGAGTGGAGAGAACCCTGAGCTTAACCCTTCTCCTGCGGACATTGCAATCTGAGCTCCGTGAGGGACAATCCACTGTAGAAGGTTGCTGGACTGACATAGAGAGTTTACTGGAGACTGTGCAATGGTATAGCTTTGGTGAGAAGTGCAGGGACCCACTCAGCAGAATTCCTGGATGCCATGGCTGGCACCATTTTGACATTACAGACTCATAGCACTGTATCTATCAGGGGTCAGATCATCCATTGCTACTGCCTCCCTACTTCCTCTGGCAGAGCAGGGAGGCTGGGTGCTCTTGCATGTCCCATGGGCAGGTGCCATGTGCCCCCACCACTGACGGGGACCTGGGTAGAGTGAACCATTTGGCCACCTCATGCTGATCCCTGCTACCACTGATGATCTTGGGTTGAGTAGTGCTTAAGCCACCATGGGCCAACAAACACCACTATCCACAGACCTGAGCAGGGCAGTGATCAGGTAGATATAAGCAGACAGTTGCCACCACTCACCATCTTGGGCAGGGCAGCACTCAAGCTGCCCCAGGCCAACAAACCCTGTTGCCCATGGACCTGGGCAGAGGAACACTCAAGACACTGTGGGCAACAATTGCCACTGCTGATGGTTCAAAGTAGGCAAGGTGATCACTCACTCTACAGCATGTTAACTCACTGTGACAACCACAGAGGAATGGTGAGATCTGAGATGTATAGCAGCAGTGCTAAAGACTCGCAGTGCATATACCTCTCTCCTGCCTGATCAGTCATCCAGAGCAGGACTCCCGTGCATCATCCAGGGACCTCTGTGTCTCTTTACTGACTAAGAGAGTTTCCGCCAGAGGAGAACAAGTATACCACAAACCTGTCTGTCTTGAGCTGGGAGAAGAGGTTTCAGATGACAAGGAACCAGGATAAGAAACCTGGCAACATGAAAAAAACAAGGTTTCACACCCCCTCAAAGGATCACAGTAGTTCTCCAGCAATAGACGCCAATCAAAAGGAAATTGTCAAAATCTCAGATGTGGAATTCAGGATATGGATGATAAATGAGATCAATTGGATTAATGAGAAAGTTGAAAACAAACACACACACACACAAAGAAATTCAGGACACAAATGAAAAATTCACTAAAGAGATAGATAACATAAGAAGAGATATAACTTAATGAAATGAAAGACTAATTTATGGAATTTGAAATACAGTAGAAAATATCAACAATAGACTAGACCAAGCAGAAGAAATAATTTTTAGAGCTTGAAGACAAGGTTTTCAAATTAACCCAATCAGTCAAAAATGTAGAGGAGAGAATGAAGAAGAATGAGCAATCGCTCTGAGAAGTAGGGGATTAGGTAAAGAGAACAAATATAAAAATCATAGGATCCCAGAGGGAGAAGGAGAAAAAGCAAAAAGCATGTAAAACCTATTTGAGGGAACAATCAAGGAAAATGTACCTGATATTGCTAGAGATTTAGACATCCAAATACCAAGGCACATAGTCATCAGTCTGGCCAAATCAAAGTGAAAGAGAAAATCCTACATGCTTCAAGACAAAAGAAATGTGTAACTGCAAAAGAAAACCCATCAGACTAACGACAGACTTTTCAGCAGAAACCTTACAAGCCAGAAGGGATTGCAGTCTCATCCTTCATCTTCTTAAATAGAATAACTTCCAGCCAGGAATTTTGTATTCTGCAAAACTAAGTTATACAAATTAAGGAGAAATAAAGTTTTTCTCAGACAAGCAAACACTAAGGGAATTTGTCACACTAGATCTGCCCTACAAAAAATGCTCAAAAGTGCTCTATACATGGAACAGAACAATCAGTATCCACCAGTGTAAAAACATCTAAGAGGTAAAACTCACGCACGCGCGCGCGCACACACACACACACACACACGTACACACACAGGGTTGTGATCTAAGACGTATCTCTTTCTGTGGGATGCAGCCAAAACACTGGAAAGCCACTGCCTATGTAATTCAAACATTTCAGACCTTCTGAAACACTTTATCACAATTTGTGTGAACGATTAAAGGCTTTTCACAGTTTAAAAATCATAATGTAATGCTGATTTTTGTTCATTCATTTGGTCACTTAATCATTCGTTCATCCCATTGGCCTGGGTGCCTTGCCATGATACAAGATACTCAAGAAAGATAGAAACAGGAAGAATTAGGCCGATGTGGGTTAGATTTATTCAGAGTGAGTTATTTCTTTGACAGTTCCCAGATTGAAAGTGAGGTCTTCAGAAAACCATTTTAATTCTCTACATAACCAGCTTTTACATAAGTGAGCAATTACTTACTGAGTTACCATACTCTCAGCTTTGGGCAAGGTGCTGCAGAAAATATAAAAAAATGTCAGGGTTGCTTAAACCATGCGATACTAAGTATAAATGAGACAGAAATTCAGATGGGGCAGAAAAAAATGGAGTGAGTTCAATGGAAAATTCTTCAAACCAAATAGCTAGACACGTGGGATATCAAACATAGGAAATACAATCGAACTGCTAGGGTAACACCCTCAAGCCTGAAAACTGGATTCCAATTTGCCTAAAGCCTCTTCATTAAGGGGCTTGTTTCGTGTAACATTGCACAAACCATTAACAAAATAATGGTCTCTGGGAGCTGTGTTTGAGCATTAGCAAGCTTAGTATGTTCACCCTGGCCAGTTACCACTGAACTACTCAATGGCTTTCTAGGCTGTTTCCACCTTGTGTTCCACGGATTACACTTTTCCAAGAGTTGACATGGACAAAGAGTGAAAATATCTATGGTATCCTTAATTTTAGTAGAAACAAGACAAGTCAGAGTGACAAAAGCTGGCTTCTGCAGGACCATTCACAGATGAGACCAGGTTTCCTAACGGGGCGTATGGCAGTGAAGGTGAAGAACGAAGACTGGAAAAAAGTAAAAGTATTAGTAGAGGCAACTCGAAAATTTCAGAGTTAAAAACCTAAATAAACAGACTAAAAGAAGGGGGATTTAGTCCAGAAAAAGGAAGACTGAAAGATCATTTCATTAGGGTCTTCAAAAATATATAAAAGATGATTTTAGAAGGACAGGAGAGACCAGCTGTTTTATAGCTTAAGCAGAAGTTTGAAGGATTAAAGCTGGATTTGAAAAAGTACATCTTTCCTTCCTTCCTTCCTTCCTCCCTTCTTTCTTTTTCTCTTTCTTTCTTTCTTTCTTTCTTTCTTTCTTTCTTTCTTTCTTTCTTTCTTTCTTTCTTTCTTTCTCTCTCTCTTTCTTTCTTTCTTTCCTCTCTTTCTTTTCTTTATTTCTCTTTCCCTCTCTCTCTCTCTTTCTTCTGCACCATACAGTTGTTAATTATGAAATTCTATTTACCCAGCATGTGCAATGCACTGTGCTAGCACCTAGAGGGGTGGAAAACTTTATAAGACATAATCTTTCTCTTCAAAGGCCTGCACTGAATGAGTCCCTGAAGGAGATTCAATTGTTTTTAATTTAATTGTTTTTCCTGGGAGTTTTTCAGAAATGGAATAGCGAAGATGAGTGTAGTCACATAACCCAACTCTTCAAGTCACCTTCTGTTCATCTGTTAGTTTGTGTTCAGGTCCTCATCAAGGTTGAGAAAACTATGACATTGCTTCTGAGCAGGATGTGCGTAATGATTTACTGTCTATGCAGAAACGGAAAAAAGGGATTTGTGGGAACGAATGCTTTTTACCAGGTTAGAACCAGTACAAAATGGAGTTTGTAACTTGGAGCTTAAAGTTTCCAAATCAGCAAGCCCTTTATTTCTTTATTGTTTCCTCCTGGAGGCAGACATTCCAATTGTCTGCACATAATGTAGACTGAATTGTGAAATTAAGTTTCTGTCAACCCAGCTCTGCGAAGAGTAGTCACAAGTTCCAAGTGATTTCTCAAGTTTCAAACAACTACCCAGACATGAAAAATTGGTCTTTTTCCAAAAGATTGTGAATAGCAGCCTGCTCCAGTCTCAGATCTTGACGAACTGTTATAACTTACAGACTGTTCCATTTAAGAGGACTTGTTTAAAGCAAAATAAATAAATAAATAACTAAAATTGCTTTTGCTAAAATTGTGCATCCTTTAAAGCTAAGCAATTCTCAAGTTAACATGCACCAAAATGACTAATTTGAAAAATGTGCCCTGTGGGGCATGGACAACAGTCGTAATGTAAGACCTACTGTAGTCTCTTAGTGTTGACTTACATCAGCTTTTCTCACCTTCTTACCAGACATCATCAAGATATTATCCTTTTTAGTTCAATATCATACCAGCTCTCAAAACATATTATTAACCTTTAGCTACCCTACTGGAGGGCTGTGAGAATCAAACTTGTTAGTTGGATAATTTTTAGGGTGGCAGGATTACAAAGCATAGTTGTGTGAAAACACATTCTTGTTTAAAATTCTTATGTATGCATAAAAAATATTAGAGCACCACTGAGCTAAAATTAATGAGTCTGTATTTAAAGCATGGCAGTATTTAAAATTACCTGCCTGATGACAATTTTAGTTAATCACATTAGAAGTATATCTGATTACTTCTAGCTAATTGCTACTTATAATCCAGGCGGGGAAAGGTCTAAAACTTTCCAGGTAACGGGTTACTTAATTGTTAACATCAAACTGGTACTTAAAATACACACTCTTGAGCCACTTAATTAGCAATGTGTAATGACAGGTACCTCTTTGTAGAGGATTGTTCTAGGTATGAACATCTCCACAGTTTACAGCGGCAAAGCATGAAAAAAAACCTAAAAAGAATTACAGCACACCCAGGTGTGTGCATGTGCATGTCGTGTGACTCAAGTACCTAAATGCCAGGGGGCTCCACCCAACTGCACCAGCTGACCCTCTTGTCTGCCATCTGTGGACCAGCAAGGCTGAATCTCCATCATGACACCCTAGACTTTCCTCTCTTTATTCTTCCTCTATTTATCTTCATATTTTTATGCTTTGTTTTGTCCAGAGATACATCCCAAATGCTGATAGAGCCTGGCACATAGTGGCCTCTCAGTAAGTACTTCTCGAATACATGGATTTAATAATTTCCACAATGGACAGACAGGGACATCTGTGCAGGTGAATTTGCTGATTCATTTAAGGAAAATTTTAGAGTCCATATGGATATATATCCGTGATATTTTTCCATCTACTTTTAAACTTACCTTTCCCAGCCTCAAAGGCATGGAAGTAAATCTCTTTGAGGGTCCAGGAAGGACAACCTCAGGTTTCAAACCGACGGTAACAAGGGCTTGTGAAAGACAAAGCTGTTCTGAAAAAAAGGAAAGCTGGCTGTTCACTTTGCAAACTGGTTGAAAAATGAAAGGAAAAAAAATTCAGTTACCGACGCCAAGTAACCCGACTGATAAGTTTTCCTGTAATAAACTGATTTTTGACTGGCTTGTTGACCCTTTTTGGTGGAGAGGACAGGCCAAATGAAATTGGAATTGCTGCTTCTTAGAAAAAATAAAACCACCAAGCCTCCACGGCTTTCTGAAGCAAACTATCAGAGCAGCTCCTAAACTCACATCACAGAGCAATTTACGGAGAAACAACTGCCTGCACGGAAGCCACATGCCACACGTGTCCGACCCGTTCCCACAGCCAGCTGACGGAGACATTCGTGCGTCTTTGAGTTGAGATCCTGTAAAAATACCTTTATTTTTCTTTTTTTAAAAAATAAAACTGAGCTCATATTAGCACTAGTTCTTGATATTATTCTCCTTCTGAAAGACCTTTGAGACGCCAGCATTTCACAGTAAAACATCAGATGCGTGTACTTACAAACAATCCCCACGTGTATTTAATACAGCGGCTCTTAGCTGCAGTTCAACAATTGAGTTCGACCCATTGTGGGAACATCTGGGTTTAACCTGGGATTTCTCAGCACTTTGTGCTCTTTGTGCATCAATTCGCTTTGGTGCCTGGATTCCCAAATCAAAGGGAACACAATCTAATTTCCAACTGAAGTAAACGGGAAATTTGACGGGTGTTGCCTTATGGGCAAAACACAGCACAGAACACCTAGTCATAGCCCATGAAATAAAACTCTTTGGAGAAAAATTAATTAACTCAATATTTGCAATGAAAGCCTCATTTCTCCGTTCCCTGTTTAACGGTTGTTCTTAAACGTTAGCACCCCACCTTCTCCCTGAGCTGCCTCCGTTTCTCTGTCATTCCTGTGTGCCACCACTACACACAGTGCCTGGGACATCTGCGACTTTGCCCCTCTGCAACTGTGGTCCCCGAAGGAGGGACACAAAGGAAGGGACACACATGCTGGCCACGTGCTGCAGTCCTCTGCTGTCATCACGGGAGAGCTGAGCCATCACAGCTGCCTGGCCGCCCTGTGGACGTCCCTGCACATCCCAGCCTGGTGTTCGGCAGTGGCAGCTGGGGTGTGTCTTATTGATCCGTGGATTCAAAATCCAGCATCTGCCCGAAAGGGATCTAGGGTGCAGAGACTCGGAAGCAAGCAATGCACTGAGAAATCACGTTGCTGGTCAACAAGTCACCAAATGGCTCAGTCAGCAGATTGACTCATTTAACTAGAGTGTGAGTTGACTGGATTTTGTTTCGTCTTCACAGGACCAGGGTAACTAACGAGTCTGGCCCGCCCAGCCTCCTGCTGCGGCTGGAGACGGAAGGGCAGAGAGACAGAGACTGAGAGTAGAGCAAGAATGTAGTTTTGAAGAAAGATGTCTTACGAATATATAATTCATTAATATATTTATTCAATAGGAAGAACATTTATAAAGATTCTGAATATTCAAAAATTTATTAATAATTATATTCTTCATGAATATATTTATAAGAATAAGTTTTTAAGAGGAATATATTTATAAGAGAAAATATTCATGAAGAACATATTCTCAAATATTAAGAATACATTCGGAGCCCTTCATATTCAAGCACATAGTCTTCAGCCCTAGGAATTGCAGAGACAAATTGAATTATTCTTTAAAATGATAGGAAGCAAAACTCAACATTTCAAAAGAAATGAGTAAATGTGGCAAGTCGGCCATTTGACAGGTAGTTAAACGCTTCTAGATCCTGCAACTGGCCAGGCACAGGGCTCGGTGCTCAGCCCTGGGCTTCCCTCCAAAGCCCGAGTACTTTCCACTACTCTTCATGCCTCCAACCCTTACTCAAAAGGTGGGGATTCTATAGACAAAATGACTCATCCAGGAAATCCCAGATGCGTCTGACAGTCAGCGCTCAGCAAGGGAACAATGTTGTGGTGTAGAGTCCTGTGTTAACGAGGAGCCGATCACTTGCGTTGTCACGCTTGGAAACTCTTTAGTACGTGGGTTGTATGAGGTCAGGATTTCTAACCACAGAGGGAGAAAGGAGTGTTCAGAGATTGTTAATGACAGATTTTTTTTTTTTTTTGATATGTCCTAGGGCTGTTGGAAGCGAGAGAAATTTACTTTTTCAAGTTATCTGAAATTACAGGCATTCAAAGACTCCGGTCTCAGAAGTCCTAAGCTCCCTTAGGATTCTAGCTCATGATCTAATTTCCAGCATCATGGTCTGTACTTAGGATTGTGTCGTACCCATGGTCCTTTGGGGGAACTCTTTCTAATAATCTAGAAGCTTGTATTTCTCAAAGCCCTGTTGGCAATTTTTTGCCCTGTCCCTGGCTCAACTACCATTCCAGGTGGGGATCAGGAAAAGAGGAGAGGACGAGGGTGAGGCTGGTGCCCGGGCAGCGAGGCCCTCGCCTCACCTGTCCTTGCACCGCCTGTCATTTCTGGGTGCTGCTTGGCCCCTGGTAGTGTGTGTGTGTGGGGGGGATCTTCCTGGCAGAGGGAAAGACTTCAACTCTAAACGTTTCTAACCTTCCTGGAGAGCACCGGGGGAGGGAACTGGTTGGAGTGGAAGCTGAGGACAGAGCTCAGTGGACAGAACTGAGTCCAGGGCAGTCTGGGCCCCTTCGCATCAGCCCAGGTCTGCCCTCCATGCTCCTGGGCCTCCAAAGAGGAGCCACCCTGAGAAGGGTGCATCCCGTGGGGCCCTTGCAGGCTGGGGCAGGCGTGATGCAAAAACTTAAGGGGTTTGTACATGGGCTATTCCAGGAAGCTTGGTCCTCAGTCCACTTAAAGAAATGGATTGTTGCTGCTGTCGTTTCCTGACACCTCCTTAGTGGCTACTATTAGGTGTTAGCACCTTATGTGTGTTATGTTGTTCATTCTCACAAACATGCACACCCCCCTAAAATTAAATTTAAAAAAGAAACCTTTGGTATAGGTATTATTTTCTCATTTTACAGAGAAGTTACACTTACTTAGGAAGTTGCAGAGCTGGGGTTTGCATTGAGTTTGAGTGGCTTGCTTCACTCACTGGTGCAACAAGTGACCATGTTCCGATTAGGTACTGGGTACCATGCCAAGTACTAGGAAGAAGTGATGAACGTGCCACACAGTCTTTGTCCTCGCTCATCTTCTGGACTGCCAGGGAGAGGCAAACGAGTAATAGCAACAGAAAGTGAACAGCAACAGGAAGGGCGGCACAGGCTGGGTGGCCGTGGGGCAAGCTGGGAACCTACTGGCGAAGGTGTCCAGGAAGACTACTGAGGAAGCGGGAAGAGGAGAGGAAAGAACATCTCCAGCAGAGGGACCAGCAAGTGCAAAGGTGAGAGGCCTAAGAACAGGATGGGGCTGGAGAAAGGAGGAAATTCAGTGCAAATCCAGCCTGTATGTGCACGAGTACAGAGAGATGCCTACAGGCGGAGGCAAGGGGCTGGGCTGTGGATGCCTGCAGTGAGCAAGGCCCTGCACAAACCACTCTCCAGAGCCGACTGTGCAGAGCTCTTCGTAACCCAGCGATGTGCTGGTAGAAGGATAATGCCACAGAAATGCAGAGTCAGGTGATTTTGGTTCCCTGGTTTGGGCAGCTACTCTGATGATGGCATTGTTCACTCAGATGAGGAATACCGGAGGGGGGGCGGTCACCCGAGCTCCCCGTGGAATACATCAAGGTTGAGCTACGTGGGTGACAAAGTGGGGGTGTGCGGGTAGCTGGATACCTGGGTAGATCTCTTTCTGATTGCACTGCCCCCTGGGAACTCAACAGTTCAACTCCATTTTGGCTTAGTATTATCCATCCTTTTCTAGGTCCTTCTGCTGAAATTACATGCATTAAATATACAACCATAAATCTCAGGTCTTCCAGGGAGGATATACAATGGGAAAATCTGAGATTCTTATTAATTAAAAAACCTCTAATTTAATCTCTCAAATTATTGACACCTAAACCTACTTCCTTAGGAAAATAAGTCCCAAGGAACATGGTACTTAAAAACGCATGACTTCTTTGCCAGCTAATGCAGGCAGAGTTACCCTTATTCTTTGCAGCTGAGAAAAAACAGACTCCAGGTTGTGGTGTGGGCACAGATTACAACAACATATTCATTTAAGTAGTGAGTTATAGGTTTTATCTGTTTATTATCATTTAAAATATATTAAAATTTTAACATAGCAGAAGCAGGGATTTGAATTGCATGGGGCAGTCTACAAAAAGCCAAACAAAACAAAACAACAAACTCCATAGAAACAAAATGTACAACAACCAATAACATATTAAAATTCCATGTAGGTAAGGATGTAACATATGCACACCTCTTTGAGAAGATTTTTGTTTCTTCAGTGACCTAAAGTTTGAGAAATTCTCTAAGCAGAATCAAACCGTAACATTCCTAATGAAGCAAATGGGTACAGTCAGGTCTGAGTCTCTTTTCGTATCTATTCCCTTTCTCTCCCTACCCCAAATGGTGGATCTCCACCTCCACGAGGGCATCTATAGCTGTTTCCACGTGTACGAGTAGTAAGAGGTGTAAGAAGAGAGGTACTCGCCTTTCAAAAGTGTGGGACTGACTCTACACAACTTAAGTCAAGATACGATCACTTATAAAAAACAGATGAAGTCTGATAACAAACCAGAATTTTTCAAACAAAGATTAGATACCAAGCTCCCTACTTTATAGATCTTCCCTTCTGATGGTGTGTCTCTGTTTGTATAGACGTGCACAAGGCCCCAGAGGTAGCACAGCTCCTCATCACACAGATTCGGACAGAGCGCAGGAGAAATCGGTCCGTTCTCCAGAAATCCCCTTGCGAGTGAGAGTGGGGGGAGATTTCTGCGCAGGTGGGTGTCTGGGCCACCAGCCAGTGCCAACGTTGGTGCAGAGTCCTCCGAGGCCCTGTTGCTGGTAAAGGGTCTCTCCGGCTTTCGGGCGCGCCCCTGCCTGTCCCCTCCTTACTCCTGGGCACACTTCTTCTCCTAGGCTCTAGGAAGCCTTGGGAGCACAACCAAGAAATGGTTAATGGAACAAAAAGGAGAATCATGAATCATGAAAATATGTGCTTATTATTATTATTTTAAGATTCACACTTTCCTGAGTAAAGTACACTAAAATCTCACATGAAGTCTTTTTAAAGCACCAAGCCTCTAACTCTTAGACTCACTGCACCCAGAGGGCAGATCTGGTGAAAACGTTAACAATGTATTTATGAATACTGTCCTTCTATTATTTTACCACTTGAGAGTCTTATGCTTGTGAAATGGAAAATAGTTTCTTTTATAGTGAAGGAAAAGAATAAAGGTGCATGTGTGGGCTTCTTTGGTCTGTCTGTTGCAAACACATCAGAGCTGAAAGGATCCCACCAAAAATAACGATGTTCATAAACCCAAACCCAAACCCAAACCCGAACACGTGCCTAAGTCTCTGAGTCACTGGCACTTGATCAGTCGTCAAGATCCTCCAAACATATAAACCACAGACAATTTATAAGGTCCAGATTAAATGTGGATATGACCATGGGGACACTGAAATCAAATCAATGTGCTCCAACTTATTGCTGAGACAGCGCAGGTCCTGATGCCAGCGGGCGTTCATCGAGCGTCCTTATCCCCTGACTTCCTGGCCTGAGATGAGGTCTTCTTCAGTGAGGTCCTGGGAATTCCTGAACATCAGGATAGAATTATAAATCTTCAGTGCTGGACCTAGTTTGATCTTCATGACTTTGACAATGTCTGTCTGTGTCAGGAGTAGGAAGGCTTTGCCATCGATCTGCTGCAAATAAATAAAAACAAATAAAAATATTCTGCCAATAAAGCTTGTTTATGGATCAGTAACTCCTGGGAGCTGAGCGTGACACTGAGAGCTCAGCAGCAAGAGAGGATGAAGGTGTCCCTCACGTGGCTTAGCCCTGACAATCACTCAACTCCATTTTTTTCCTCCAGCACTTTAAGTTGAATGAAGAAAGTGCTTATTCTGTTAAATATGAGTTCAATATGCATTAACTGTTCCCAGGCTAAATTTCTATTGTTATGTTTTAAAAATCTTGGCCTGAATTTGTATCAAGAGTCTTAAACATATCACCAACTGAGTCTCCATGAATTTTTCTCACGAGAACAGTGTGCAATTTGTATACTCTAGTATTATTTATAGCAGTGAAATATGCAAAACAACCCAGTGTTGAATAATAGACAAGTAAAAGAATTATGGTATAGTCACAGGATGGGCTACTAAGCAGTCACTAAAATTCATGTCTCAGTGAAACATTTAATGATTTGGGAAACCTTTCATAAATCACTAAGCAACAAAACATGATATGATGATCTCAGTTTTAATTTGTAAAATTAAATATGCATGACTGCATATATACGCATACGTATTGAAAATATTTGAAGTCTTTACGACAAATGTTAATAGAAATTATCTTTGGCTGGTAGAACAGTGGTTGGTTTTTATTTTCTCCTTTTAACTTTCCTGTATTTAAAATTTTTTTCTATAATAAATGCTATTATAAGCAAAAACACATACAAAATAAATGTCTTACATATTAACTTCTAAAGCATACTTTAAAATGGGCTCAGAATGATTCCTGGCTCCAGATGAACAAGTTCTGGGTCTCTGACAATGGCGTGGGTGGTGCTGATGGTGTTAACTAATATGGTTGTAATCAGGACACATGGTGCACGTTTATCAAACTGTCACATTATGCACTTTGAATATTTTCAACCTTTACTTCACAATTAAATATTTTTAAATTAAAAAAAAATACTGTGGTCTAAAATGTGACAGCTTTCCTGAGATGCACGTGATGGCAATCTGCCACTGTGCAGGCTGTTTTTCCACAGGTTCCGGGGGGCCCCAGTGACCCTTGAGCCTGAGCCCCGGGGATGCTGGAGTGCCCTGCACCTGCCTGAGACAGCCCGGCTCAGGTGACTCCTGGCTCCAGCACCGAGAAGACAGGTGTGAAGGGTTTTCTATGGGAACACCACTCCAGGAACTCGGTAGCATGCCTCAAACCTTTTAAAACTTAATAATACAAATCCCAGGTGTGAATGTCCTACTGATAGGATTATTCTTGGACCCCTGGGGTGAATTTTTAAAGTTTTACCATTTAAAACGTTTTTAAAAGCTTCCTGTGCATTTATGATATCTTGTCTGATGAAGACTCGTCCATCTAGAGAAGGGAACACATTTCCCACGGGACAAAGAACACGTTCCATAAGGCAGAGGAGAGAGAATGTGCCTACTTCCATATCCTGACCTGCGCTCAACTCCAGCATTTTCAGGCAAAAATTGCTGGCCAAATAGCCAGTTACCCTAAGAATATGGTAATGGTGGTGATGATGGTAACAGCTAACATTTATGGAGCTGTAATGATCTATTATCTGTGTTTGATCCTCCCAACAACCCCTCAGTTAAGGCGGATGAAGAAAGCTGGAATCATAAGCTTACTGACCTGCCCAAGGTCACACAGCTTCTAAGAGGCAGAGTTGGGATTCAGATGAAGCTGTTAGATCCCAGAGGAGACCCTCTACTGTATACTGCTGCCTTTATTAAGCCCCTACTCTGGGACCAGAACTGGGCTCAGGACTTGAAACACACTAATCCTAACCGTGAAAGGCCCCTCATGCAAGTCTGTGTTTCAGAGGGGAGGGATAGGAGAGTGTCAGAGATCTGCCCGAGGGAACAGCGCTGGTGAGAGCCGAGTGTGAGCACTTGGACCTGCAAAGAGCCACCCCTTCCCCTCACCACACGGGGACTCACTGTCAACGTAGCTCTTGGCTGTCGCTACCTGTAGAGCACGGACTGTATTGCGAGGCTGGGCCAACCGTGCCCGAGCAGTGCTGAGCTCAGGTGGAACCAGGCGAAGCTCATGCTTCCCCTGGAAGCTGCCCAAGCTGGTTCCATCTGACCTGCTGTGCATGGAGAGGCCCAGGACCCAAAATTCCACGAACCGACAGAGGGAGAGGCCTGTGCTGCTTTCCTGAGTCTCTAGGAGGCAGTTTTCTTGGAGAGTTCTAGAGCAATGACTGAGGCTCTGGACTCGGAGGGATATGGGCTGGAACCCAGCTCTGCCCTTTTCTTGCTCTGCCTACCCTTCCGGAGCTGTGGCCTCTTCATGGGTAACCAGCTGCCATTGCACAGTCATTGTGAGGATCAAAGGACAATGGCTGCCAGATGCCCAGCGCAGCGCCTGGCACATGGCAATAGCTAGCTTTGCTGTCTGCATCATTTTTCTGTAGCTGGTCCAGTCTCTCCTGGGGCCCTGTAGCTATGGATACTAATTCCAGAAAATGTGTTAAGCAGTTCAGTACATTCCCAACCAAGAGCAGCAGGGAAGCAGAAACCCCGCAGAAGGATTTGGGGGTTTCTCTGTGTCACTCTGGAAGCAGGTGCAGAGCAGGGATAGCCGGGACAGCCCTGTCCTCACTTTGGAGTAGACAAGTCCCCTCTACTTCCCCGGTGCAATCCCCAGGGGGGATTCCTCCCTTGTCTCAGTGTGGCTAAAAGCCACCAATGCAGAGGCTTCATGACACCGCAGTTATTAATTATCTTGTTCATGTTCTCTTCCCCCAAATAGCGTATTTACCGGGCATGCTGTACCAGCCACGTGCCATGGCCTTTGGCAGCAAAGCACAGCTAAATATAAGAGGACCCTCCGTGTCCCCCCTGCACTGCTGGGCTCTGTCCTGCTGGACCTGTTCTCCTGCCTCCCCAAACTGCTCTTATTTACACTTTGGTAAATGGAAACAAATCACTTCCGGGTCTAGAAGTACAGAAATATATATAATTTTTACATTTCTTACCTCTTTCTTAAAGCACTTAGCATGCTCGTCACAGCCCAGAAGAGACTGTACAAACTCAGCCACCTACAGCACAAAGTGAAATTATTAAAACACATACCTGAAATAATTTTGGAGTTGTAGTAATGCAACATTTGAGTAAAATAGACTTCAAATCCCTCACACAGCTGGGATTTAAATCATAGCTATCAAGTCACATTAGCATTTGTCAGCTCAGAAATCAGCCAGGCCCAGCACTTTCTCTGTCCTCTTATTACTAGGCTGACCTACGTGGGGCTGTGATTATGATGATGACAATGACAGCTTCCACATCCATGGAGCTCTGGCATTCTGGAAGCTTCCTGTCTCTGATTCTCCAGACTACCCCGCGGGGTTAGTGAGGGCAGGCGCTGGCCTTGAGGGGCAGTCGTCGCAGTGACCCTCACGAGTGAGGACCTGCTCACTCGCTTCCAGGCAGACCCAAGGGCAAGGCAAGGTCCCCTCTTGCTCCCCTCTGCATCCTCTGGACCCCACCCGGTCGTGGCAGGCCACAGGAACTCCACGCACCTACACCGAGCTGAATTCCCACAGAAATAACGATGAAGCTGAAGCCCAAAGAGTCTTAATAACTTGCCCAAGGCTGCACACAGCCAGTAAGTAGTGGAGATGGTGCTGGAACTGAGGTTTTCTATCTTCAAACCTCGAGTCCTGGAGCATCAGTCTCTTCAGCGCAACTTCCTACCCTCAACCTCTCCCTCCCTCTCCATCTGCACACGCCCCGAATTCCTTCTGATGAGAAAGAGCTCAGACCAAGATCTGGCTATCAGCTCAGGAAGCCACTGAGTACTCCCCACAGACACTTTTGGGGAGCTGGTTAAACAAACATGATGCAGTGTAGACTCCCAGCAACAGAAATGACAACTACGTTCTGGCGGCTTCTGACCAGGTCTGGCACTGTCACAGCGTGGGTGACAGACAACTGGAATGCAACAGCAAGTGCGATCTTGGGGTGATGTTTGCAGGGGAACTGTCTTTCAGTTCCTTTCTTTTTGACTCTCTGCCTCTTGTGTGCGTGGGCCCTTCTCCTCTCCCCAGTCTCACGGAAGGTCCTCAAGTGGACCTAAGAGCTCAGGGTCTTGTGTTGACATGTTCCACCTCCACAGAGCTCTGGGAGCGCTCCCTCCCTCCACGACCTTCCAGGAGAAGTCAGAGGACATGCCCCCCACAGTGCAGCATGGAGCACCAGGCTTCCCTGATCCCGGGCTACATACAGAGCAGCCAACACCCACAGGGCGCACTTGCGGGGCAGACACCTGTGTGCCCTCCTGAGCTCTCTCCCCTGTGGTCTCACAGCTATATTTAGTCTGCGCAAATGTGAAGAGTGCAGAATATCTTGTGTTTAGGGGCAATCAGCGTGTTGGTGTCTGCTTCATTCGCCACTGGTGCTGCAGGTGTATTTTAGCATGAATCATTTTACAATCATCCCTCGCAAGTGTGGGATGGTAAGGATTGCACACAACCCTCCTGAACCAGTCATCGTGCTGCTGTGCTATGCCACCTCCTAGCCCCAGGGTCGTCTGAGCTGGTGCGCGCTCCTGCGGGCCTGGGTTCTGGGTGTGACAAGCCGGTTCCCAGGAGAACCCGGTGCCCTGGCAGTTCACAGACAAAGGATGCCAAGTCCGCTTGCTGGGGTAACATGGTTTTCTTTTCCTAGGTGAACAGGAAGCATGGAACGTGGATTTGGTATTTGCAGGGAGCTGCTGAAAGCCAAGGGATGCCTCTGATCGAGCTGCAGGGACAGGGCAGCCGGGGCAGGCGACAGCAGCACTGATGGGGCTGCAGTGTGGCCTCCAGGGTGTCTCGGGCCAGGACACTGAGGGGGCTGGCTCTGTCACTCTCCAAGCTGCTCTTCTGGCCACATAGTCCCAATCCTGGCTGTATGTGAGGACTCTTGCTGCGTGCTGGGAGGGTGGCCCCTGTGAGCAGGCTGGGCCTGAACTTCCCATGAGTTGATGTTTGACTACTGGAGGAAGGATCCATTGAGGGGAAGTGGTGAGGACAGGAAGCTTATCCCCCGCTGTGGTACCTGGTCGGATGTGCTGGCATCCCTAAGAGAGGAGGAAGGCTGTGGGCCTCAGGGAGGTCCCTGAGATGGTCACAGTGGATGTGCAGCATCCCTGCCGGTGGTGATCTTGGGTGGCTGGGTAGAAAGGAGCTTCTAGGCATAGAGGATACTAGGAGCAAGCCAAGGAGCAGGAGGGCACAGGACAGGCGTGAGGAGGCAGGAGCCAGTGGTAGGAACTGAGGACCAGATAGGAGTGGTGGGAAGGGAGGAGGGCGGTGTGGTCTCCAGGTGTAGGTCTGTGTTCCCGGGCAGGGCAGGGTGCAGGGAGCCTCGGTGCCCTTGTTCTCCAGCCTGGTCACACACTGGAATCCCCCGCAGAGCTTTTAAACTGACTGGAGTCCAGGCCTCATGCCACAGAGATTACAACATAATCAAGCTGGACTGGGTCCAAGTGCTGGGTATATATTTTTAGAGCTCCCCAGCTGACTCCAGTGTGCACTGAGGGCTGAGGACCCCAGCACTGGGGGAGGCTGGAGAGATGCTCTGGCAGTGTCTGTGGGCGGGGTCTGGCTGGAAGCACTGCAGGCCTGGATGCTCCTCTCCGTGCAGAGCTTGGAGTTGAGGCAGGAGGTGATGTGATGACAGGCTGGGTGTGGCAGCAAAAGGAGCTAAAGCGGAGTCCAGGAAAGATGCTCTAGAGCAGGGTTTTCACCCTCAGCACTGCTGACACTTTGGGCAGGGTAATTCCTTGCTGTGGGGGCTGCCCTGTGTATCATGGGGTATTTATCAGCCTCCCTGGCCTCCACTGACTAGCGCCAGTCCCAGTGTCCTCATCCCTGTTGTGACAACCGAAAATGTGTCCAGATGCTGCCAAATGCCTCTGGGGTTGCAACATGGCCCCAGTTTTGCTGGGATGACACTTCTACAGGAAGAGGGGCTGAAGGTCATAGGAGGAAAAAAATTCAAATATTATAGAAGTGTGGGACCAGGAATTAGCTGAATACCCACGTTTTGTTCAACCTTAATCACCAGGCGGGGCAGGGAAACTATGTCAGCGGTAGAGACAGTCGTCTCCCCACTGGTACAGTGAAGTGGTAGCTGGAAAGAGCGTCTCTTAGATACTTGCTCTAAGAAGGTCTGTTCACAGCAACGGTGTTGCCAGTTGCTCTGATGGTTTGCATATGTTAAACTGTCCTTTTCTGGGCAAACAAATGAAAAAAAGACCATGTTCCCCCTCTTCAGTATTGTTAGCAAGAAATCATTGTCCATGTCAAAGGTAAATTGGATTTTTTAATGGTAATAAATAATGCGTTAAACCAAAGTGTCAACAGAAGAGCGCAGAGCTGCCGTGAGTGCGGTGGCCCCCGCCAGCCAGAGCAGCCGCACACGCACCTCCAGCCTTCGTGTCCCTGCTCTCCTCGGTCGGGGGCGGCTGCATGTCCTCTGCTCTATCGCTCCTGAAATTCTGCCACTTTGGAAAGCAATTCCCATTCAACTCAGTCTATCTTCCTTTTTCCAAAGTAAACAACAAGTTCCACGAAATCTACTGAGGCAGACTTTTCTGGCTGAGAATTAAAAAATATCCACAGGCCTCAATTCAGTATTAGTTGGTATTTATTTCCCCTAAGAATAAATTATATTTTGAGCTTTAATAGAAAACTTTGCTACAGATTTTCTAAATGTAAAGTAGTGAGCTTTAATATACCCTAGAATACCCTAGAATAATACCAAAAAGCTTCTCTCGTTCTCCCCTTAAAAGATGAACACTTCTCTTTCCCTTTAAGCCCACAGTATTAATAAAATGCGGACAGCTGTTCCGCTGGGAGCGAACTCCCGGGAAGAGGAAAGGATCATCCATCCGTCCTCCACCCACAGAACTGATAGCGGTGGGAGGAGGATGCTTTTTCAAAGGTAACCACCACCCTGCTGGAGCCCAGCAGGTGGCACAGGCCTTGGCCTTGGCCCAGAGAAGCCGAGTGGCCTGGGGGCTGCCACGCGGGTGCTTCCCCTTGGCCTTGGCTCTGGGAAGCGCCCCATGCCATGCTGTGACACGCAGGCCTTCTCCGCATCCTCAGGAGCTCGGTGTCCTACAGCTAAAATCCCTGCTTTGCTTTGGAAGGACACTGAGTAAGTTAATTCTAGGTATGAGACAGCAGTTTGGGAAGACTAAGAAGGATGACACCACCCGGCTCTCAGATGAGCCCATCCCTTCACCCCACTCGCTTCCCCCACGACCTACTTTTCCTGGCATCCTCCCTGGGCCCAGCAGGCTCATGTTCTTCCGCGGGCTGCCTTAAATCTCTCCAAATGGCGGTGGCTCCATCTTGCTGAGCCAGTAGATGTGTGCCTCACTGTACCGGCTAACAGTCCGCTAGGGACCATGTTTCCAGCCTGGTCTCGTTTTTTAACAGCAGAGTTTATTTGCCCTTTTACAAAAGGCCCAATTGTATAAGGCCGCTATGCCTAGCTGGCAGTACCCTGAATCTTTCAAAACACTCCCTCCTGTGTAAAGACTACTTTTACAGTGACTGCCATCTTTCAAAGTTAATGAACATTTAGGGAGCACTTGGTGGAGGCGAGGGCAATTTATATGTGGTGTTTTAAGAAGCATTTTTGAATATAAGAAATAAAAGTACTCATCTGGGCACCAAGCATAAGCGAGGTACACCCGTGGCGGTAAACGTGCAGACAGGACGATGCATCACATCCTGCCCGCCGCATGTACCCGGACCCACATCCGGCAGGAACAGAGCACGTAAGTCTGCCTGACCGTTCACTCACTCACTCAGTCAAACGTTTGGCAAACACCTACCCTGCACAAGATGCTTTGCTATAAAGGCGTAAAAAGATATAAAAATATTTTAGTCCCTACTCTTAAAAGCTTATTATATACTTGTACATGGTATTTTCACAACCCAGAGTAAGAAAGACACTTTATGCTGCCTGTGACTTAGTGTGTGCACACACCCACGCACACCTCTAAGCCAAGTGTCACAAAGCAATAACCTTTGTGACATGCTATGGACTCTCACCTATTCCTGCCCTCACTTCATAACCACTAGCTGACCTCATGGCCTGTCTGCGCTTTGAAAAACACTGCTCTAGTGGAAACAGCCACAAGAACAAAGGAGCTAAAAGCAGCTCCCGGCTCTGGGGAGTGTCACAAAGGCCCTGTGCTGGCTTCTCTTCACAGGTAGCGTAATGCAGAGCAGAGGTCTTCCTCCCAGGCCAGAGAGGCCGACAAAGGGAATGTTCTTTCACTGCCTCTTCTGCCACAGACACCCCATGCTGTCTCACTGAATGGCACTCAACACAAGGATGCCCAGTTCATTTCAGCATTTCAGCCCTGCCCCTGGCCGCAGAGGTTCTTCTCCAACGCAGCCAGGGCTAAGGAAGCACAAAGGCACCCCACCCCCACCAATCCCACTCAGCCAGGAACTGCCTGTTCCAATCACCTCTCCTGCTCCCCATTTTCACTAGGGCGGCTGCAAGCAGCCTCACGCTCTGCTGTCGGCTGTACTCACTGGGTGCCTCCTAAGCGGACTCCCTTTGGAGAGCGCCTTTATTTTCAAAGATACAAACGGAACAATCACAAAGCCTGCATTTTCAACCCATCAAAGATTATTCTTAAGAACCTACTTTGGTGCTGGGATATGTGCATGTGGGTACAGAAGACATTCAGGATGTGGTTCTTGTCCTCAAAGACATCGAGGTAGGGAGATGTCGCGACTAAGACATATTCAGCATTAGGGAATAATGAATGCTGTTCTCTCTGGAATGCATCCCTGATGGAAGTCATGGTTACGGAAGCATCACGAAGCCCCGAGAGCGGGAGCACTTCATGCAAGGCACCAAGCCTCTCTGACAGCTGGTTTTTTTAATCTGTAAAAGCTCTAAGGCCTCTTCTAGCAACAAAAGGCTGAGACTCCACATGTACCCACAACAGAGAGCTTAGGAACTGGGATCTTCCTAACGGTCTTCCTCTCTGAGTCTTCCTTTGGAGACCTTCCCCATCCTAATGAGACTTTCACTTGGATCAGCTACTTCCCTTGAATCGGCTTGCAATCTCTTGCTTTTGCTTTTGTTAAATGCCAAACTTGCAACTTGTCAGATTAGAGCTCCCCACCCCCATTTCCTGCTCACTGCTCAATGTCCCTAACAGTGGCTCCCGTTCTTTCTGCACGATGGTCTCCTGAGAAGTGAATGAGAGCTCCTCTATTAGAAAGTGCGCATATTGTACACATTCTTTCCCAAATCTAAAGCCCAACACCACGGCCCCAGCAGGAGCCCCTGACCTGACGCTGAGGTCTGCCCCGCTGTGTGGCACAGGCATGACGCGCCTCCTCCTGACACTGGCCTTGCAGGGAGCCCCCAGCTCCTCCTCAGATTGCCCCTTTACAGTCCTTTCCCCCGCCCTTTCTGACGGGGGCTCTGCCGACCCGACCCCAGTCCTCAGCCCCCTCTGCCTGCCCTTTAAGGGCGCCTGTCTTGAGTTCTTTCCACGGGGACCTCTCTAGGTCCACTGCTGTGATTCACAGGGTCCGCTGACTCTGCATGTGCAGTAAAGAAGTCACCATGGCATCTCCCTGCCCCCAGCTGGACCCTTCCCCCAACGTTCACTCCTGACGGCATCGCTACTCTCCCGTTCTTTCAGGTGACCTTGCAGCTCTCACTCATCATTACCCTGATTACGTACTAAACTGTGCAGTGCGGAGACTATGAACGGAATCGCATTTGGCTCATTTCACGTTTTTGTCTTCTACACCTAATCTACTTCCCTGGGCCATTGCTTTAGACTTTAAAATGGCTGCGGAGTCTGGGTTCTTCTCACGGCAGCACCCGGGCCGGCCCTGGATGGTTCCACACTGGCAGCACGCGGCCACTCCCTGGGCATCACCCTCTCCTTGGCAGCTTCTCACTCCACTCCTCCGCAGATCTCTGCCATTCTCACCTCCCTGCGACTCCATCTTCACAAAGTGGCCTTCTGCATAACAACCTACGATGGCTCTGTCCGGCTCACTGCATGCCACACACATGCTCGCCTGACCTCTCGGGCTGTTCACACCGGGCCCATCTTCCCTCTCCCAGGTCACCTTCCTCTGTGCCCAGGTCCACAGTGAGCACGGTGGGCGCGAAGTCAGCTCCAGGCTGTGAAGCCTTCGGTGAGTCACTTAGTCTCTGGGCACCTCAATTTCCTCATCTGTAAGATGGGCAAAATAAGAGTTTTTGCCTATCATTATATTAATAAGTTCATTATCACTATCAATGCCAGCAAAGGGCACACTGTGTATCTGCCATCCTGGGGTCTGTCTTACTTCCATGCACCCTCCTCTGCTTCCTTTCAACTGGAATGATGCCTCTTCTCTTCTCTGTTTAGACACGTTCCACTTTGTTTCAAAATTCAGCTCAGAATTGATTCCCTTGTCATTCAACATTCATTCAACAAATATTGACTGGGTGTCTAAGAAGTGCCAGGTGCAGTGAGAGGTTCTCAAGAGCCAAACCAAAGGAGTGACGTGAGGTCTCTCCTCACCCAGTGAGGGTCAGGGAGGGGAGTGCAGGAGCTGGGACAGGTCACCTTGGACCAGACTGGAGCCTCCTGCAGCGGGTGGAGGTGAGTATAGGCCACGGGCAGGTGGTGGCAGCAGGCAGAGTGGGCGAGGGTACCGTAGGCAGTGGTGGAACCGTGTGATCATGAGGACAGCATGCAGGCTCTGCAGACTAGTGTCAGGACTACACATGCAGGTCTTTGGGGCATGCCAAGGATGCCAGGGGGATGGTTTTAAGTTGGGCAGAGACACGCCCAGAATTCTTCCTTCTCTACCACCTTCCCTCGTTATCCAGACTCAATCACTCTGCACACGCAGGCAGCAGAGGGCCTCAGCGTTGTCTCTTCCAGCCTATCCACGGTGACATCCTTCTGTGCAGGACAGTGATGGCATGAGGGGCCCGAAGCCCAGCGACAAGGAGAGCAGAGGACCACTCTCGGTCTTCCTTCAGAACACGTGGCACTTCCAATGAGTGGCTTGGGAGTGAACAACGAATGACTTGCCATTCAGTTTGCAGTCGAACCCCGTTTTGTGCAGTGTTGTTTCAAGGGCAAAAGCGTACGCGATTTGATTACGGACACGATAGCTTTTAATTCAGTCGCGTGGTCATGAGGCGGAGGCACACTCTGCAAACGTGTGAAAATTCATAAAGGAGGGAAGTCTGGGTACTGTGAGGGGAGCAGGATCACTTTCTAGTCGTTGCCCCGACACTCGGCCGTGCCCGGCATGAGCAGTCAGCGCTCCACTGCCAGGACCGCATGGGCCTTGGGAAGGAGCGGCGGGACAGGCCAGGGGAACAGCGCGGTCTGCTCTGCTCCAGCCTGGCTGGGCGCAGGCGAATTTGCCCGCAGACCATGGGAGGTGCCACGGGGAGGGCAGGCAGACAGGGCCAGCTCCGCGCCTCCGATTTCTGCCAGGCTTCAGCCCCACCTGCTCTTCCTTGGCCCAAAGCTGGCAAAGGAGGCTTAAACCAAGATTAAGTTAAGTTGATTGCAGCAAGTGCTCTATGAACATTTTGTGACTAATTTAACTCCAGCTCTATCTCTAATCTTGTCCTCACAGTGACCCAGGGTTTTTCCTTCATTTAGAAAACAATTTATCTAAGGACTGACTAGTGAAAACAATACCTTTATCAAAAGAAATTTCAGTTAAACGTGTATTCCTTAAAAGAAAACTGCTTTAAATATGAAGAATTTCTACAGCTTTATACTAAGCAATGGGGCTTAACTGATCCTTATTAAAAGTCAATACTATAAGGCATGTTTACATTAAAATCGGATGCAACTTTTTCCTTCTGAAGAGCTTCTTACACAATGTTGAGACCAAAGATATTAATACTTCATAAATAAACCTAAGATTGACCTGATCATCTTGGGACCTGCTTTGCAGTGAGGACACAGGGATCCCACTGGGCACCGCAGGGCGACTGGCGCAGTGAAGACGCTGTGCAGATGCAGGCCTGAGATGCTTACACATTCGTGCTACCCCAGATTAAATCTGTGATGTGAATGGGAGGGTTAAGACCCTCTGCTTAAGTTAGCCTGGGGCGGATGGCCCGCCGTGGGGCACAGGCCATTGCTGGAATAAGGTTGGGGAGAGGAGGCACAAAATCTGCTGGGCAGGTGATGGGCTTTCCTCATTTCCTCAAAATCATGTCTGGCTTCTCCCTCCAGTTTGGATTTAAACTTTACATAGTGCATGCAAAGCCTAAGAGGAAAAGAGCAATCTCCCAGGCCTGAGAGAACCTCCGCGGCAGGCCAAGGTAGATCAGGACCTGCTGCTCTATCCCAGCAGCAGGGCAGGTCCCAGCCCAGAGCCCCCCGCAGCCCCGCTCACCTCATCCACTGTCCACCGGGCCACCTGGCTCGCCTGGATGTCAGCCACACCTGGCAGCAGCTTGCAGTGCTGCTCCCTGCCTAGAGGAAGGTCCCGGAAAGGGCGGGCGGACACGGCTGACATGAACACTGACTGGTGAAGCGCCTGCTGCGTCTGCCCAGCCGAGTACTCTGCAAGAGAGGCGGGAGTGAGGCTCAGGATGGGGCGAGTGAGCTGCATGACAGAGGCCGCCGCCGGGGCAGGTGAAGTGCGGCACAGTCAGAGCCTGTGTCTCCTGGTGGTACAGGATCATCGCCAGAAGTCCCCAGGCACAGCCTACGCCGCCGGTCTGTTTTAGGACAGTGGTCATAAGACAGATGCCACCCTGGCTCAGAAGACTGTGGCTGGATGCCAACCAAGTTCAAATAACCTCTATGACGGCCAGTGAAGGGCTAGCTTGTCAGTGCCACTGGCTTCTCTCTCCTTAAAACAGGAGTCAGAGGAATCAAAGATTCATCAGAATGTGCCTGTTAAGGAGACTGGCACACTGAACCATCTGTGATGTGCATGTATACAAAGAACAATTTCTTGCTGGAAGCTGCCTCATACATCTCCAAAGACAGAATGGGCCCAGGTCCACATCTGGCTTCATAAATCCCCTGGGTGACACGGAACATGTAATGCAGCACAGGGTCCCCATGAGAACATGGTTGCCATCAGCGGCTGCTGCAGACCCCCAGCGATACACCAGGACCTCACCTGGGGTGAAACTGTGTGGCCGCCAGGGACTCTTGGAAAGCAGCCGTGGCTGAGACATGACCTCCCTGACATAGGCAGTCTGAAATGGGGAGCCGTCTCTTCTGAGCAGAAACTCTGAATGTACCATGGTTTTAAGGCACAGAGGACAATGGCTGTTTGTTTGCTCAAGACTGGCTGCTATAACCAAGGAGTAAGACTTCACTCGGATCTCAGTGCACTTCAGCCTTGTACTTAGCCAGTCTTCTGTGCTAGTTTTCTACCTTCAGTTGTGACTTTACTCTTATGTTATATCCCGACATTTAAAATGGAGGCATAGATCTCAACTCCCTAATTATTTTGCTTTAAATCTACAAATGGATGAAGAGCAAAAACATTATAGAGATTTCAGAGAAAACCAATGCCCTTATAATAACACCTTTTAAGATACTTTCAACACATGTTAGCAAAATAAAACTGCTAATATTTAAAGAGATTTCGAAAAGATCACAAAAGAAAATGTTTTAAGCCCCCCAAAAGTCTACCTTTTGTAATGCAAATGGAAGGTTAACTGAGCAGTAGCCACACAATTTAAAGTCTGTTATGAGGATTTGTATTTTACTAACAGAGTCTGAAAAGGTATTATGCAAATATTTCCACCTCAGATTAACTACGGTTTTTAGTAGGTGAGGCTGACCTTGGTTGTCATGTAGCCACATACCTGTTAGTAACCAGAAAGGTTCTAAACTATGAGCGAGCTTGTCCATCACCTGGCTTCTCTGCAACACCTCTCTGGTGGATCGGAACAGACATCTTCATATTTACCAATGCTTGCTGTCTACACAGATAAAGAGACAGCAAAATTGCCAGCTTCTCCCCAATTCTTACGCTCCAGTTGCAAGCAGCAGCAAATTCATCTCTAACTGCTGACTGTCCAACACTGACCTTTTTAGTATGTAAATAGGTTATCTCTCTCTGTGTAGTTCAGCCAACGGTATATAAGGCTGCAGGTTCTGAAAGGAAACTTCACATTGTCTTTAAAAAGCCAGTATGTTGACAAATGTGAATGTTCTTTAATGAAGCCGTCAGGTTGGACAAGGAACATGTACAAAATAAGCCCTTGAAACCCAGGGTGGAAGCATCACAGGGCCAGTCTGCAGTTGGAGATGCAGAAAAAACCGAGGGCTTTCCTGGGAAACCAAGAGTTAAAGCCATGTACTCTTAGGGATTAAGATCTGAGCCAAAGCCTAGCTTTACTCTGGAAAAGAATTACTGTGTCACTCAATCGATTGTTTTGCTGAAACGGCATGAACTTAAAAACACCCAACATACATGTATCTCAAACTCATGCCCTGAGTAAATTAATCATGTAGTTTTCAAAATATATAGGACTCTGAAAAGACCCCTAAATTAATGAATCTTACAGTTTGGAAGTACAAAGATGGCAGGCGATGGGGATCAGATTCTTGTGATTCACAAATAAAGGCTGGAGGCATTAAAAATGTAAAAATAAACCTGTCGCTCCTAAGCAAGACAATTTTCCACACGATAATTTTGGAAGTAAATTTTCTGCCTTAGGCACTGGGGAATACTCTTGGGGAGACGCCTAATGTGTAGCTGCCAGCACCTGCACAGTCCTGGGATTCACCCAGCCACTGCTTGTCACCGTCCAGGATGGTTCTGAGTCTGGAAGATGGCAGATGGGGCTTTCGATGGTCTTTAGGTCACAATGACAGCAATGGAGCTCTAGCTTTATGCTGTGCATTTGAACTCAAGCTGGCTTTATATTATCTGTGGCTTTAGAATATGGTTAACTGCGTCCCTATTAAATCAAACTGTTTGAGGGCAAGTGACATCTAGATTTCTTGAAGCCTGACCACAACTTAATTAGGGAGCCAGTGAGAGCTGTATGGAATGTGCTCTCTATGCTAAAGGGAGTCCTCCCATGGGAGGTGGGGAAAGAGCTGCAACTCTTCCTACTTGCTGGGCTGTAGATCTCCTATCTGGGGTTCGGAGTTTCCACTGGGTATACGGGCTCGTGTCTGTTTACCCGCAACCTCAAGTTCTGGGGAAGGCCTGCTAGAAACAGTTATCTGAATACAGATAACATTTTTTTTTACTGTTATCAGTTTTATTGTATCAAGTGTACATCATGAGACGGAAGCTTTGAAAGATGAGTATTTTACAACTCAAAAAGGCATGAGTTCCTTTAGGGAGGGAGTCCTGAGTAGAAAGTTTTTAGTAACCCTGAGACATGGCCTGGGACCGACAATGTCTGCTGTGCAGGCTGGTGCAGGGGAGAAGGAGAACGTGTGTAAAGAGCTCAGTGGCAGGACGATGCTAAACTCGATCTACAAACTTCCTGAGGTCAAGATTGATGCTTTGTAAAGGGAAGTTTCATAATTCTAAATTAACACAATGCAAGACTGATTTTCCAATAGTAACAAGAGAGAAGGAATGCACTCTGGGGAGCGTTTCATTATGTGGCTGTTTTGCCTTCTCTGTACCCTTTACCAGGTCTAGTTTCTTCCACAGCTGATAATTTTGGGGTGGGATATTCAGGTCTAGCTAAAAAAAATGCTTGCCTCAGAGGCACTGTGGCATGGGACCCCCACATAGTAGCTGATTGATCTGGGATGAGATACTTAACTTCTGTGCATCAAGGTTTTTCATCTCTACGATGGGGTAATATTTAATAGTAGTATTCACACCTCATTGAGTTGTGATTAGGACACCTCCTACACGTCAGATATTACATGACTGAGACAAGATACAAAGGTATTTCAAGCTGTAACAATAGCGAATGTGGGGACATTTAAAATTTCCAAAGCCAGTGTGGCTAGATGTGCCTAAAACCTACCAAAGCTGTCCAGGCTGAGATTCAGGATCTTCAGGGCCATGTTCAGATTTCCCACCCAGGTGTCCTGGACTGACAGTGCAGTGGTCACTGAAATCATTTGCAGAAGTCCTAGTGGAAGGAAATGAGCAAGGAATCCTGCCCGTGCAGAGTGGACATCTGCTTCCCAGGGAAACTGGTGCTCAAGTGTGGCAACCACGTCAGATGCTAAAACGTGCTTGGCCTGCCAACTTGGAAATTATGTGACTCTTGACAGACTTCTAAAATTTGGGGTGATTTGCATTATTTTGAATTCTGTGCATAAAATTAGACTTTTGAAAATATACACTTAAAAATTTGCATAAATTTTTATAAGATGTGAACACACTGATTTTAACTTTTTACTAAGCCCAGTGAAGTTTATGTCGTATCAGATACTCACTCAATAGTGTTAATAAATTAAAGAGCATAAGCTGATGATGAAGCTGTATACTGTCCTCAGAAACCATTTTTGTCAGAACAGGGGTCATGTTATTCTATCTTGAGGCACGTCGGGGCACTTTTCTAATCTGCCTTCCAGATCAGAAAAGGATGTTTAATATGAGCAGAGGACACAAGGGTCACCTGTGTGCCTCATCCACTAGGGCTGGCATCACAGCCCTACTTCCACCTAACACAGCTGGGGGACATGGGACGTGTCCCAGCTACACTGCCTCAATGCAGTTATGACTCCTACCTAGCTCACCCCAAAAGTCGGCCAAGAAAATCCAGCCTGCAAAATCAGTCCTCCTACTGGAGGTTTTGACATTTTAATTAATTAAAATGTCTTTTGCACCAGAAAATGAAATGCATACGTAATCCTGGCTTTGCCTCTAACACCACTGTGGCAATAAATAAAGCTATCCCTGCATTTCGGATGCCTTCTCCTTCCAGAAAATAGTAGAGTACATAATACTTGCCACCTCAGTGATTTGCCATTTGTGGACTAGTTTGGATGGAAGAATTATTTCACTACCATTTCTCTTGCAGTGGATATTTCTTTGGAGTTTTATGGTCCTTAAGAAAAATATAATGAAGTGTTTAATGACGTCATTCAAGGTGCTTGAGATCTTGAGAAGCCCAACCTTCTCAAGAGTGCCAGAGACAGCCTGACCAATCTGGTTTGGACTGTGTGTCGCCAGGGGCTGCCTCCCAGTGAAATGACCACAGACTCGTGACGGGACATATAGCACTGTCTGCTTCCCACTTCCACAGATTTAAAAACAAAAGCATTTAGAGACTAAAGGATTTTAATTCCTCTGAAAATAACATGAAGGGAGGTTCCCCATTTCTTCTCTGCCCTCTTGCTCACCCTTCCCACTTCTGCTCTACCCCAACAAAAGTAAAAGAAAATCCTTTCTGGAAAATGTTCTTTCAAAATGTGGCTGTTTCTTCAGAAAAACCTCACACAACAAAACCGAAGCAAGTGAGTCATAAATGGTAAACCGGAGTCTGCCTGACTGGGCCTGGAGTTATTTTTAATCCCACTAAAAACGGAGGCCCATTCCACACGAAACCTTCTCTTCAATGAAAGGGTAGCACTTCTGTTGTGTTCCCCACTCCAAAAAGGAGGAAAGAAAATGAAATTGCAATTGGTCCTGGAACCCAACTGTGTGACTTTCCCACACTGTATAATCTGTGACAGTCACCGACTGACTGGATTCCATCAATTCACCTGGCAATGATGGAGAAGTGACTCTGTTCCAGGCACCGGGCCCCCCGTTGTGACTTCTGCTGGAGAAGCAAGGAAATGTTCAGAGCTGGCTTCTCACTTGTGATGCTGTTTTCACAGTCACCTGTTTGCCAAGTCTGTGTACTTAATACGCTTAGAGCTATGGCTTCTGTGCTACATCTTCTCTGGTTTTGATACTTTTGCTGCAGAGCCCCTGTTCAGTTTCATTTCTTTAACCCCTCTGCTCCCCAAAACAGCAATGAAAAACAGAACAAGAGAAGCCCAACCACGATTGGCATGACAACTGTCCACACCTGTGTGGGAATGTGAGCTCATCAGGGACAGTCATGTTGCTGATGGCAGGTGCTCAGCACATGCTCTGTCTTACATGCCTAATGGTGCTGCTCCGCACGCAGGTGGCATGGCCTGTCTGCTGTACTGTCTTGCATTTCCTCACACCCTTACTGTGTATAACCCATACACTGATATTTGCAGAGTGCTTTCTCATTGTAGCTACTGGTCTTCCCTCATCACCAGCTGTCTCTTAATTGGTTTTACATAGAAGTGGGAGAAGACAGCCCAGTGCACTGTCAACAGGATCAGAAGCTGAGTGAGACACTCTGCGTGCCCTAGGTCTACACACTGCCCGGTAATGGTTGCCAACGGCCACATGTGGCTACAGAGCACCCCAAGAGTGCATATGTGCCGTACATATGTGCTATAACATGTCCTGGATTTTGATGACCTAGTACCAAAAAAAAGAATGTAAAATATCCCCTTAATAATTCTGTGAATCTTGATTTACATGTCAAAATAATATTTTGGATCTATTGAGTTAAATAAAACATGTAATTAAAATTAATTTTACTTGTTTCTTCTTATTATTTGAAATATGGCTACTAGAACCCCCCAAACTCCCTCTGTGGCTAGTGTTCTGTTCCTACTGGACAGCGCAGGTCCAGAAGACTGAGGGGCCCATGGCCTCTCTCGAGACCTACCTTGGGGGCAGGGCGAGGCTGGGTGGCCGGATCCAATGCACAAGGCTCTTGCGAGGTAATGAGAATGGGGCCTGAGGCAGCCTGTGTTCCACCCCGCACCAGCAACCCCAAGAAGGGCAGAAGACATGAAGACCCGAGGTCACGGAGGCCTAGAGGAGCAGGGAAGTCGGTCTGGGGACAGACGGTCCGAGTGCTTGTGCTGGCTCCACAGCTCTCTCGCCGTCAGACTCTGAGCCGTGCTCTCGTGGGCTCGCAGTCGACGCTCAGTAAGTGTGGACTGGGCGAATAAGCGACGGAACGAGGGGATGCGTGCCAGAGAGCAGGGACTTTTCCCAAAGAACGACTTTCAAAAAAAGTCTACTTTCTCTAAAAGTGTCACTGCCCACCCCCAAATCACTCAGTGCTGAAGGAATCTGTGCAAACCCAGCGGCTCTCTCCTTCTGGGGCTGGGGTACTGGCGGGGTGAGTTAGGGAACGACAGCTTCCGGGTCTCCAGACTCCCGGCGGCCATTGTCCAGGCATCCTCTTCAGTCTCCGTGGAACAGCCAGCTCCTCTGGGGCTCCGGCTGTTGGCTGCACAGCTCTGCTCTCAACCAGGTGACTGCCACTGCCACCACCCTCCCTCACTCAGAGAGAAGTGAACACTCCAGTCACAGTTCAGTCTCCAGGTCCCCAGCTGAATCCAATCCCTGCTAGGCCTGGGGTTTTCTATTTCTCCCCTGCACGCTCTGTCTCTCCCCCAGCCCCGCCTGGGAGCCCAGCCTGCTTCCTCTCTCCCCCAGCGCTGCCACCACCCTCTCGTTGGGTGCTTCCCGCTGTCTTCCCAGCTCCCCGTACCTTACTGCCTCACATAGGCTCCCTGCAAGAGCCCACTGCCAAACACAACAGAATCCTGATGGAATTAAGTCACCTAATAAGCAGGGTGGTGACAAACAACACACTTCCTAGACCACTCTATGAAGGGGTCCAGCCTTCAGCTTTTATTCTTGGGGGCAGGGTTTTAGTTCCTTCTTTTGATCCCATTTCAGCAAACACTCTTTTAAGGGGCCACCAATCCCAGGAGTTCTATCCCTAGGGTTCCCTAGACCCAGAGGTTCAGGGTCCAGGTGCAGAGGCCTGCCCAGCACGCTCTGGCTGGAGCAACGCCACCACCCCACCCCTGGCCTCCCTCAGCCGGGCAGGCGGGAGCCACGCCTCCTCAGGGCTGCCCTGCAGGACCCCTGCCACTTGCTACCCTTTATTAAAACTGCCTAGTTTTTCAGTCTCTATTAGTGGAGCATGAATTCAAGGGCAGTCATTTCCAATTCACCCCGGAGTCCCACGGTGGGGCACACATCTGACACACGGTGCAGCACAGCACAGGTGCTTAGATGCCTGATGTGACTGTGGGGCCATCTGAGTGTCCTACTGCAGAGACAAATGACGCAGCCGCAAATGCTGGCTTACTCTGTGCCAGGGAAAACGGCGAGCTTCCATCCTCTGGTCCCTTACCTGCCAAATACACTCATTACGGAAAAGGCTGGGAATTGTTTGCCATATGAAATCTTACTCCTCAATTTGATACTCAAGGAGCAGATATTCCCTGGTTTCACTTTAACAAAAATGCAGAAAAATCCATATTAACTTTTGATATGTTAGTCATACAATAAAAGACTTCAGTGCAACGTATTTTTTGATGGCTACAGCATGACCTTTTAGTTTAATATCTGTTGCCCACAGCTTGAGACATCATTAATTAACTTCTGTTGATTGAATACTACAACCCAATCCCCCAGCATGTGTTTCTGTATCCTCTGCAAGACCATCTTCCTTCACTTGCAAAGGTGAGACCACAATGGACTGAACACTAGCATCGGCTCGACGAGAGAAATAGAATGGCTCTTCTCAAAGTAGGCGACATCCTATCTGATAAGGTCCTCCCTGCTCTCCACGTGTAGTTATAGGAGGAACAAGTCGTGTTGGGTTGGCATTCACAAGTCTAAAAGGCCCTACCACTTTATATATCTGTGAGTATGACACAAAGGAAAGCATTATAATACATGGAGAAATGGTTAAACTGTACTTGAATTCCAACAGTGGATGGTAGTACTGATTCAAAGGAGCAAAGAGATTTGGAAGTAAACCCTCTGAATTCAGGGCAGTGCATGGGCACCCACGTCTGTGGGGAGTGCAATGCAACTAGTGCAAAAGCCCGAGCAGGTCTCTCTGTGCCAACAACACAGAGGTTGGGAGGGGCCAGTGAATGAATACAAGTTATAAACCTTAAAATCTTTACAGGACCTACCTCTGGGAGAGCAGATATCATCTTCTATTTGTCTTTGCAGCCTCCAGCCCCCACCACAGCACCCGGTACACAGGAGGTGCTCAATCGTTATTCGTTGACAACAGGGCAGGTACAATTGTTGGGAAGGGGCAGAAGAACATAGCCCGCTGGAACGATGCAAAGCCTGGAACACCCCACTCCGTTTGTGCCATGAGTGACTGCCGCATTGGACTCTGCCTCCATTTTCTCTAGACTGCCCTATTCCCAACTTCTGGTGCACTGTTTGAGCAGGGAGTCCCTGGGCTGAACCTGATCAGAGAAACCCCCAGGTGAAGAGATTCCTGACGTCCAGTGAGATGCCAAGGCTTCCAGGCTCCTGCTGAAGCACAGCCAGCCCAGGGTGCAGCCAGCCCTGTGCCTGTTACCCAGGAGCACCGAATGAGAACAACAAGAACGGGACCGCATGGAATGACCCATGGGGGCCAGTGCTGGGGGTCGGGGGGCAGAGCTGAGCTTCAGAGGAGCTCTGCCAGTACCAGCCGGCCTTGCTCCCCTGGGGCGAGCCGGGACCCGGGAGACAAGCCTTTGATGGGCCCCTCTTACCATGGTTTTATTTACTTCACAAGACTTCATAAGGGGCAGCACTGTTAGCCCCCTCTTATGGATAACACAACGGTCTCAGAGACACAGTGTAGCTTGGCAAAGTCATACGGCAGGCCGGGGCAGAGCTGGGGTGCTGGCCCTAGAGCCTGCCACACTGGGGCATTCTTTTCCTCCAGTCCTTTACTGGTGGGTTCTCTGGCACTGCCTGCACATTCCTGGCCAGAGGGCTAGACGCAGAAGTGGCACGTTGTGGGCAGGGTGTGGCCCGATCATGCTGGAAAGACAGAATTGCCTCCTTTTTAATAAGGAAAGCCTCTGCATAGCAATACTCAGCGTCTGAATCTCCAGAGAGGTCCTTGGAAGTACTGTCACATTTATCTCAAGACAAACGTGCTTCCAGGGATCCTGCCTGGGACCCAGGAAGGCCTGATCACAGGAGCACCTCAAGCTATGGAAAGACCCGGGCTCTGTCTGGCAGGAGATACAAGGCAGCAGCTCCCCTACCCCGGCCCCCAAGGGGCCACGCCTACCACTCCAGGAACACAGGGCTGCTGCCCACCCTCCCTGTCCCTGGCACAGAAAGCTGCCTCCTACCCTGGCAAAGAGCTCAGCACAGATGCTCACTCCCTGGCGGTGCCAAGGGCTCCCCTCGCGGAGGTGCTGACGTGTTCCCAGACAGAATTAGAGGAGTCGGCCTGCCTCGTGGGGCGCCCTGAGGCCCAAGTGGCTTCTCTTGGGAGCCACCTGTTTTCACAGGCTCACGTGCTCCCTCCGCCCTGTGGACAGCTCATCCTGGCTCTGGGAGGAACTACTTCTTGCCTAAGGCCATGTGTCATCCTCCCACTCTGGGAGAGAGAGAACCTTCCAGAAGCCAGGCTGCCCCTCCACAAATTAAAACCAAGCACCCCCTCTTAGATGTTCATCACAACTTTTACTTCTGATTCTTTCTTTTGTTGGAAATATATATATACACACACACTAGTTGGTATACTTCTTTTTACATATCATTTTTGGGCAACATCCATGAAGAAGGAGCTTATGGGCTATTTTCTTCCTGTAGGAGTTGTGCATATTTCCAGTGTTTTCCTGGCTTTCAGGGAAGCCAGACGCAGCAGTGCACACAGGACAGGCTGCTCCTCAAGCCGCCCTTGCCTGGGCTGATCTGCGTTCCCGCCGTGCACGGCAAGACTGGGCGAGGCTGAAGGGGAGGACAGAGGTCCCTGGCTGCACTGCTGGGGAGGCAGCCTAGCGTCTGGGCCAGCCGGGTTTCCCCTGCTTAGCTTTCTGGTGGCCCCTCTGCCTGTTTTTCAGGTTTCCCTCTGTTCACACAATCGAATGTGTGTATTCACACATCCTGGCAGGAGCCACCCTCCCCTGGTGTCCTCTGGGCCTGGTCTGCTAATTACAGAGAACACAGTGGGGCTATGATGATTGGAAAATACATGGGCCAAACGAGAAATGAAGTTAAGGATACTAGTCTTTGTGATGTGAATAAAAGAAGAAATCAGTATTCTTAGTATTTCACAGACTCCTGCCTTTTCTTTAAAAATTATTAGAATTATGAAAAAAAGAAATAGTAAATTAGACTAACTTTTAAGAAGATTGACTTCGAGCAAAGCCATGCAAAAAGGCTCCAAACTCTGTTACATGATTCAGGTCTTGTCAGAAACTCAGTTCTAAGCCATATAAAAGCTATTCTGTTCAGTCACCTAGTTTCTCTTCAGAAATAAATATCACCTGATGCCAATATGCACAGATAGTATCTCTGATCTTTTCCAATTTATCAACATTCAAGAGAACAAAAAGCTTATCATGTTCTCAACTTGTGTGTTTGTGTTTTGGAAAAAAGGAAAAAAAAAATAAAAACAAAACCAAAACACTCTAAATGTTTAAAGAGCAGGAACAAGTACCCAGCACAAGTTCAAAACAAATTAGGGAACAAAGGGATAAGGAAGGCACAGGATCAGCCACTACATGCTGCATTTCAACCTCCTATTTAAAAGGTGGGAGATACCAGCTCCCCTTGAGTGACAGCTGCATGTCCACCCAGTCCACCCACTCCCCCGAGCCATGGCCCGGCCCAGATCCTGACACCTGCCTTTCCTCATCCTTGATAGCCCGGCCTGAGCAATCTCTTCTCTTCCCCTAGCTGCTGGGTGCCTTTGCACTGCAGAACTGACTTCCCAGGTCTTGCCAGGCTGTGGACACAGCCAGAGGCTGTTTCCCGACGACAGATTAGCATGTGAGCCAAGAACTCTCAATTAGTCTGAAGCAAGGTCTCTGTGACATGAAATTCCCATCTTTCAATTAGAATTCCATGTGGAAGCATGGAGCTAGGAGAACCACAAAGAGAATCATTCAGAAACCTGGGATTCATAAAGTCTACTGGAGATCATGAAAAATGCCCAGTACAAAGTTGACACATGCTTTTAGAATGGACAGATTGGGAAACACGCTCTTTGCAATTTTAAAAACAAACCAGGATAAATTAAAGCTCAGAAGAATTAAGTTTATGATCCTATGGTATAATATTTACAATACATATTTGTTTCAGATGCTGATTTTATAGATTCATAATATCTTGCAAAAATGACAGTCTGTCTCAATTCCACTTAAAAGGTGAAAGATTTATATGCTCTGAAGAGAAACCAGAGCATCAATTCCATTTAAGAAAAAGTAGAGGAGACCTGATCAAAGCTGCCACCCTGATCACTTGCATGCCTAAGAGGGAGAGGAGTGTGGCAGATAAGAGATGGTACGATTCTTCCTGGAATTAATTAATTTGTGTGAATATATCAAAAGATGCAGAATTTGAAAATTATATTTTTTATCAATATTAGTAAATATAACTACTAAGTAACTACTTCAATCCTATCATATCAGACATTCAAGTAACAACCAAGGGGGACAATTGAGGAAACGGGCTAAAGACTTTATCACCTTGGCAGAACGAGGACAATTTCCATGGGTCTTTGGCCTCTACACGTACACAGTAACACGAAAACTGATGAGACCTTGTTCAGGGAGCCTTAAGTTGCTCAGGCCAGAAGGGAAACAGTCTGTCGTACATTAAGGCCTTCACTTCCAGCGTAAAGGGAACTCCTTGCTGGTAATGACATGGGCGGCCTCCTTCTCAAGTAAATGATACTTGTATTCAAAACCCTGCTTTACGCTGCTGTGGAAAATAACTGTGCTTGGAATCAGCAATTTTCTCTACCTGGCTGCTTTCACTTGAGGACGCTGTGGAAGTGGTGTCACTGGAAGGCAGTCCCATTTTAAGGGGTGAATGCTCAGGATTCCCCAGCCACAGCACAACCAAGTCACTACCAAGGAGTTAGAGAAGCTGGGGGGTGACACTGACACTTCACACAACAAAGCCCTTTTCTCCATTACCAGCTACAGCTAATATTTGTGTGTTCGTGTGAGTGGGTGAGGATTAGAAAAAACAGTGTTAGGAAGTAGAATAATTTCACTAAAGCTAGTGTTTGACAAGACTGACTCAGGTGGGCTGTCAGCATGCTGTCAAGATCCTGTTGGTTGTAACAGGTAATATTTAGAAACATTCTGCAGAGCTTCCGATAAACCATTTGAAAGAGAAAACATCGAGCGCATGATTGAACAGTGACAGGATACAACGGCAGTGACGGAAAATGTGCCTGAAATAAATAAGAAACAGTAAGTGTCCAAGGCCAGGTGACCCCTCCTGCTTCCCCAGTAGCCCACGACTCTCCAGGGACTCCCCTGACTTTCAATCTTCCTTTGGATCGACATCCTCACACTAAATACTCCTCCAATATGCAGCGAGGCTTCATTGTAACACATTTTATTCGAACCTGGAAGTAGCAAGATCATCTGAAGTTGTTTCAAAGGCCCTGTAAACTTATTAGGACACAGCCGTGTAAGTCTTTGGGGGAATGCGAGGCTACGTAACTGTGGCCACATTTCTGCAGTATGATAGTGCTAACGAGTCCCACTGCTGACTCGCACTTTGTGTTAGAATACGCCCCACCTTCGACTACGCTTACAACTTCTATGTACCACGGAAGAATGATTTATCTTTCATGCCTTCCTCTGCTTAGTGGCTTCCACTATGCCGTTCAAAACTAAAGATAATGATGATGAATGTAAATCCAAAGAAAATGTTAAACATTCTTAATTATATACCTGTAACAATGCAAGAAATCCTTCTTATAACTGAATATCTGAGGGTGGGGGAAAAACCTTTTAAAACATTTCAGAGGCAATTCCATTTCCGATTTTGAACAGAAAAGGGAGTCTCTCTTCTCCCATCTTAATACATTATTCTATCAAAGGTAGCTCTTGTTATTATGTTCTCATTTATTTTTTGGTGAAAAAGTTAATTGACATGCTAGAATAATTTGCATTCAGAGTGAATGTGAACCTCGTTTCTGAATTATTTTTGGACTTCCGCTTTCTTGAATCATGGATAATGATCTAGATGTCTTCAGGGGAATTTTTGTCAGAGGGAAAAAATTTTACAGGTGTAGGTTATTGGTCAAAAATCATATTAGTCAATTCTAGGTAGGGAAAAGAAAGATTGCTGCTTGGGTCTCAAACTATGCTTTCTTAATGACTAGGCAAACATAATTCTCAACTTTTCCATCCTTTCTGGGAGCTCCAGATAACAGCACTATGGGAAGGAGGAACAATTGAATGAAAGCTTGTACCTGCTGGCTGAAACTAAGCAGCCTATTTATAAACTGCTCTGAAATATAAGTAAAAAGCTCTTACCTACTCCAGGTTCAAATGAGAGAGCTAGGCAAACGAGGAAGACACAAAGGAGAAACACAAGCTGGGAAAGAAGTACATAATGGATTGAACCAGAAGCAATAATGTGAAAGATGATACTAGGGAACCAGTGGGAAACCAGAAGATGGATCTTAGCTGAGGCTGACCTGAATAGCCCTGGAGGTAAGATAACACCACAGGTGAGGAATATATTATTAAATATTGGGGTAAAATGCTCTGCTAGTTCTGTTCCCAGTGAGTAAAATCCAGTCCTCATTCCCTTTGTCTGCCCAAGCTGAACGCATCCTAAGTGGCCCAGGACTCACATAGTGCTCACGACATGCCAGGCACTGTCTTAAGCATTTTAAGTGAGGAAAACCAGGCACAGAAAGGAAATGGAGTTGGCCCAAGAATCTGCTGGAAGGTGGCACAGCTGGGATTCTTAGTTAGGCTGCCTGGCTTCCAGGACTGTGCTCCTGACCACTGTGTCATACTGCCTTTATCAAAAGAGCTGCAGAATATTTAAGTTATAAAGGAAGGCTGCCAATAGATAGGCAAAAATTGGTCTGGAGATGAGGGTTTAGGGAGATGACATGCTGAGGGATTATTTACCTACCTGGGAGGCGGGGTAAAGTCTGAAGGTGTGATATCTATGGGGTGCTGTTTGACAGCACATGAGACCAGGGAAACACAGTGCACATGGAGGACAAAGAACCGAGATCAGAGCCCTGAGTTGGGGTTGCGGGGAAAGGATGCCACAACGGACACCAAGAGAGAGGCCCATTCGAAGGATGTTGTATTTTGTGGCTGGGGTCTCGGGGAGAGGGTCAGAGAGGGAGGCACTCTGGGTGTGACTCTGAACATGTGTGTCTAGGACCAGGAACCAAGGGTGCTGAGGAATAGTGTAGTCTCAGCTGACGTCTGGAAATGAAGACTGGCCCAATCGAAGACAGCAACCAATCCACAAAAAGTGGATTGATGGAGCAGCTGATTCACCTGAGAACAAAGCAAGAAGGTGCCCAGAAAGGCTGGACGAGATGCAAGCCTTTGACTTGTTCCACTCAGACCATGCACCACTGCACAGATAGGAAGGAGAATATTTTCACTCAGAGGTTCAGAAGCACATTTCACACACTGTGGTCTGGAGTCCCCAACAATCTTGTGATCACCAAGGTCCCCATTTTCAAATGAGGAAACTGATAGCAAATTGCCTCATCATTTGTCAGCAGTCATAGTACCAGCAAATGACACGAGGTGGGAACCAAAACCGGAACCTGACTTCCATCTCACTGTTCTTTCCATTAACATATTTTAATACATTCAATTTTCTTATCTCTATGAAGTTTACCTTTCAGTGTTCGTGTGCAATGTCTTCAGATGAGGTCGCCTTTAACAAACATTGTCTGGGAGCCTCTAGCTTGGAGGTTTCATCTCCCTTCCTTGCCTCCGATGGCTGTTAATTCTTTTTTTCCCCTTCCTAAATTTTAAAATGTGCCCTTAAGCAAAGATTTCAAAGTAGGCACTGTTAAATTCTGCTAAAAGCAAAACCAACCGTTCTGTGCCAGAGAGCCTTCCCGACACTGGGGAACTGCCTGAGTGTCTGGCTGGCTGGAACTGGTGCCAGTGAGTCCCGTGCCTTCCGTGGCTGCTGTGACTTGCAGTGGCCTGGTGGGAAGGGCGTGGGCTTGGGCTGGGGTCGGAGTCTGACTCTGCTGTGCCTTTGCTGTGTAGACTTTACCTAGACGTTTGGCTTCCCAGAGCCTCAGCTTTTCTGCTGGAAAACAGAATTACTGACACAAGATTGCTAAGGGAATGAAATCCCTTGTATGGGACTGCACTATGCCAATGTTGGGAATTACACCTTTTTTGTTTTCTCCCTTCCCTTCCAGACCAGGGAGCAGGTAACTCCCAGTGAAAAAGCAAGCAGGTCCCCCACGTCAGTGGAACGGCTGCATGGTCTGTTTACCAGCGTGCCTCTGCCACATCACTGCGCCTGCTTCGCGGAAGCCTGCAAGTCTGGCGTCACCCTCTGGGGCCCAGGCCTCCAGCGGCCTTGCAGAGCAGCTGCCTCCGTGACTGCAGGAGGCTCAGGATGGGGAAGGCTCTAATGCCCTCATTCCGACCCTTTTTTTAATGTCTTTTTTGACTTCCCTGAGGGAGAGAAAGGTGCTACGAAGTGAGAAGAGGAATGAGGGGAGCAGAGAGAGCGGAGGCCTTCTAAAATGGGTTCATATCTCAAGAGTAGAAAGCAGTGTGCGTCTGAACAAATTCACACTATTCTTCACACTTGTGCACTGTGCCCTCCCTCACCCAAGCCCATGGCGGGGCCACACCCAGGTGTGTGGGAACATCCTAGGAAGGAGCTCAGGAGCACGCAGCCCAGGGCATGCGCTCAGTGCAAGTTGGCTTTCAACTCTTGCCACACAGTCTGTCTCCCGCATCCACCCACGTGGGCAGCACAGATAAGTGAAACCCCCAGACCTCACCCGGGCATTGGTCCCAGCTACCTCCCTGCTCCACCTTTAGCAGGGATTAGAATAGGTAACATTTTTTGATATGTCTTTCTCAATATTTCCTTACTCAGACTGTCTGTTAGTAAAAGTTCATAAAACAAAACAAATTACGAAAAGTGGGTTAGTGGAAAGGTGAGAAATAGAACTTGTGAAAAAATTCCTAAACCAGTGTGTGATTTGGGGATTTAGCAAAGTGAACTGATAAACTAGGCCATTCAAATCTATTACACCAATATTTTTTCTGGCAAGAGATTGCTTGCTGGCTTGCATGACGCTTCACTTCCGGACTTAATTCCTTGTTTAAAAAAAAAAACAAAAAACAACCTGGAGGAAAATTTTCCACTAGCTGTATTTTACTTAGATGCAGAGGCAAAGCCTAGCCAATGCACACTACAATATATTTTAGACAAAATTACATCGAAATAGTGAAACACTAAGTTATTAGGAATAATGAACTTTCTTGCATAAAGTCATCGTGTGAATTACTCTGGTGCCTGTCAGATCCCTAATCAAGAGGAGCTGCCTGAAATGGCAGCAATTTCAGTGCCAGGACGCTGCGGCCCAACAGCACGTCAGACCTGGGAGGGGACGGTTTTCCGTTAAAGCTGCAGCATGAGAGGAAGTTACCCTCTAGCACCATCCTTAGATGAATGCTTCTCTGGCATAACAGCTGAATTCCAAGTCATAACAATTATTCTAAAGTAATTAAAATACAAATAGAATTATAGGCTATGTGATAACAGACAGCGCAATAAAAATAATCCTCCAATTGTTAGAGGGGCCCTGTATGATATATTCACAGTTTCTGCTGGTATCTTCCAAATTTTTGTTTTTTTAGATAGAAAATGTAAATTATATTTAGCTTAAGTCTGCATTTGAATTTAAATCACTAAAAAAAAATCTAGTTTCTATAAAACATTTTTGGAGCACTCTTGCATATAATACTCATTTGCTTAGCTAACTTTTTTTTATAGATAAGAAAGGTAAATATTAGGCCACGAGACAAAGTCATCACATGTCTTTAATCACTGATGTCCAGAGTAATAAGGCTTCGGTGTAAATCTTGTCAATATATGCACGTATATATGTATGTGTATTTTTCCAAATGTACATTTCACTATTCTTTGTAAGTAATGTAGATGGGCTAGACCAGGGGTTCGTAAGTCACATTAGAATCATTTATGATTTTAAATCTGGTGATCCCAAACCGATTAAATGGGAGTTTCTGGGGGGTGTGGATGGGGAGTGGGCACTGGTGGTTTGACAAGGTCTCTGTCACCAGGGTTGAGACACATGAGCCTGGAGTCCTGTCCCTGACCTCAATACCAGTTCATTCCCTCTTCTTCTCCTGTGGGGGCGTTTCTGCATGAAATCCCTGATGGTACCTAGGAAGGGGCAAACTCCACCCAGTCATACAGTGGCTCACCTCCAAGGACTCCCAGGTGCTAGCAGGGCTCTGCAGGGCCAGTGAGGAGCCAGTTGGGTCTCCTACAGACCAAGCACAGGCTGAGCAGGCTCCGCTGAGGTGGGGCGGCCGGGCGAGGAGACAAGACAAGAAAGGAGGGTCTTGGAGGCTAGCTGGGAGAAAGACAGGTGCAGGCAGGTGCACCTGCAGTCTCTAAGTGGGGATCCCTAAGACAGCAGCTGGGAGATAAATGCAGGCTCAATGTGGAGCCTCCAGAGGCCACTCAGAGGGGCTTGGGTTATGTCCCTTCGGCCGCGGGGAGCCAGGAAGAGCTTCCGGGCAGGGAAGCGTGACAATCAAGGCAGGATTTTACGAAGGTTACTTTGTTCTGCAGGAAGGTCGCTTGTCCTGCTGCACTGCCAATTTTCCACACCTGCTACACAGAACAGATCTTCTCAAACGGCAACTGCTTGATAACTCTGCTCTTGCTTAAGTGCCTAGTTATAGAGTTCTCAGAGCTTTTACTTAAAGAAAAATATCTCCCTAGGGGAATAAACCAGAAGAAAACAGCAGTACAAAGAGGAGGAGATGTTCGGCATGCTATTAATTCACATGGGAGACTTCAGGATACACTGACACCATCTTGTAGAAAAGAATCTCTTTACCTTTAGTAAAATCGAACCTCCAAACAGATGGAATTTAGTCACAAACCCAGAGCCATGTGTATCGTACACATGAAAAGGGCTGGCATTAAGAGAATGAATGTGTTCTACTCCCTACATCCCATCACTATTCACGGTGCTTACATGCGTGGATAGTAATTGACCACATTTATTAAATAAAAATGAGCTAAGGTTGACCTATGTATAATATAAGCCAGAACCCTTTTCTTTACCGGGACAGAGACTTTTCCAGAACCATAGTGTTTTGGAGGTACAGGAGCTTATGTATCCTCTAGTCTGCCCCTCTCGTTTCGCCATAACGAAGGCCCTGTAACACCATCTCTATACATTCCTGGCTGGAATAAAACACCCCCGTCTGTTTTCCCCTAACAATATATATTCCTAGTATAGCAATTATTTTGTTTTGCTTGACACATACTGCTGTGGAAAGAGTAGGCATAGATTTTAAACCCAGAGGGATCTTGGTTCCAATTCCAGCTATTCCAGAGTCAAGCTGTGTGACCCTCGGCATGTTACTTAGCCTCTCTGAACCTCATATTTCTTCCTCTATAAAATGCCATCTAGTTTTAGATAGCAAAGATAGATACCAGCTCAACCCAGAGAGTTATTACAAATTCTGAGCCCTGGAAATCCAGCAGATACCTTGAGAATTCCTCAAACTTTAGTTTCACTTTTTTTTTTTTTTTTTTAACAATGAATGAAGATGGGCTACCCTTCTGTCCCAGTGCTCACCAATGGGACTTTTCACATGATGGTAGCAGTGGAGGGTGGCTGTTAAAAATTAAATGAGATGCATGTGTACAGTGCATAGTACCTAGGACTGGATAAATACTGTTTCCTCCCTGCCTGATGCACTCATTTATCTCCCTGCCTCTCTGACCTCGTCTCCTCCCCTGTCCACCTTGCTCCCACGCCCCAGCCACAGCAGGCCTCCTCTCAGTCCCCTGAGTGCTGTAGCCTGTGCTGTTCTTTGCCCCTGGAATGCCTCCGCCTTCTCTTTGCTTGGCTGACTTGCAGGAGCTCAGATTACGTGGCACTTCCACAGGCAGGCCCTTTCTGACTCTCAAGTATAATTTAGGTTCCTCCTGCCCCCATGCATTACTTTCCTTCCCTCCGTTAGCATACTATCCTTCCTCGTCATTTCTCCTTTCACGGTCTGTACTTGAATAAGCGCATGTCTATCTGCAACCCGTTACTGTACACTTAGCCCTTAACCCAGTGCTTGGCACACAGTAGGGGCTTAATAAATACATGTTAAGCAAATGCGTTTATGGCTGTTAAGTTTCTTTAGGGGAGAATCTATCTCTTATTCAGGCCTCAAGATGTACAAGACTTTGTCTTTAATAGACACTTAAAAGTTCTAACGATTGACCTTAAATGACTCTCCACACATCACACTGCAAGTTAGTCACTTGAAACCTGGTACCTTTTATCTACACTGGAGCTGCCTATAATATTAACTTGTTTAATTATTCTCACACTCACACTATTCTATAACTGGAATGGGGAAAGAGGAAGATGATAGATAAAAAATTCACAGCCAGCAGTGTCAAGGTTTCTTAAAAGCGAATTTAAAATAGTAAGGAATTAGCTAGCCCCACCTATAAAATTTCTGTAATAAAATGTTAATATAAAAACTTCAGCCACATTAGAATTTTTTAGAAATGTTTCTGGACTCTGCAGTCCGGCTCACCTGCAAAACAGCCTGGGAGGGGACACCTGCTGCACTGGCGGGACTTCCCACCCGTCCCCCTCCTCCCCGCTCTCGCCCAGGACCGCTACTGCAGACTTTCACCAACAAAGCATCCACGGGTCCAATGCTACGCCGGGTGCCTGGGATACGAAGACGAACAAGACTCATCTTTTGCCCTCAGGAACTTATGGCTGGCAGAAATGGTGGATGTGGAAAAATCAGCTGTAGCGATGCAACACGTGAAACGACAGAGTCGTACACCGAGTTCAAGGGTGAGACGAGGGGAAAATGAGGAGCAATGGAGGAATACCTGGGTTGGGTCTTCAGGCCAACGCAAGCCTGCGAGGTGGATGGGGCTTGGGGCTTCCGGGCAGAGGACTACCTCGTGCTGGGGATGGGGATATGGGACCACAGGGTACACTTGGGGAGCCACCGTGGTTTGATAAAACGAAAGCACAACCTCACACAGGGAAGGTGGGAAAGGACGCCGCAGAGCAAGGTGGGTGCAGACCACGGAATCCCCTAAGCAGGTGAAAGCACTTTGAGCATTTCCCTGGAGCTCATGGGCTCCTGGTAGCTTTATGAATGGACCACTCCCTCGGATTTAGGTACTAGAAAGATCACTCTTAGGGCAGAGGATTGGCTGGTGGGCTATGAGACTGACAGCAAAATGAGCACTTTAGGCAGCCAATTGAGTCTGCAAGCTCTGAGGAAGGTGGCTCTGGGGTCCACGGGCTGCTCTCTCCTGTGCTCACACCAAAGCATATCTGGGCTGCGGGAGGAGCTGCCTAGAAACATGGTCCCTGTGTTCACACTGCATTATTTCCACATATGCCTTGCCAGAGAGACTTCTGTGTCTCCAAGTAATTCTTTCCAAATAAATATCCTTGTCTTTCCAAACTGAATGAATTTTCCAGATAAATCTGGGCACAGAGCTCAGCCTGGGGGAAAGTGGGCTCAGGAGAAGCACCTTTAGATGTCCCTGAGCCAGGAGCAGGTCTCTGCAAATTAAAGCAACAAGAATTTTGAAAATTTCATTGAATTTGAAAGAGAATATACCTGCTATTCTGGGGAGTGAAACAGCTTTTGATATTTCATCCTTTATTTCTAAACTAAAATATGATGGGCTAACCCGGATGAGCTCTTTTAGAGCAAGTTGGGTTTTTTCTTGTGTTTTTTTGTTTGTTTGTTTTTCTGTTACCTTAGGCTTAGGCATAATCAGAGCTGTTAATTTATACCCAATGAGTTCTGCTGTTTGCAGCTCACCAAAGAAAAGAATTCCACCAAGACATCTTTCAAACAAAAATTTTACAAAACTATGCATTTTAATAAGAATCATTATACAATTCCTTTGGTTATTTCAGCTTATGTAGTAAAAATAATGAAAAAGTGGAATTGTGACTTTAGCCATTATTTCCTACAAGGACACAATGTGAATAATGTGAATAAATACTGTTTTTTTCCCCAAGAGTTTTATTCACATAGCACAAGAATGGAAGTTGTGGGCCAGGCGCGGTGACTCACGTCTGTAATCCTAGCACTCTGGGAGGCCGAGGCGGGTGGATCGTTTGAGCTCAGGAGTTTGAGACCAGCCTGAGCAAGAGCGAGACCCTGTCTCTACTAAAAATAGAAGGAAATTACTTGGACAACTAAAAAAAAGTCTATATAGAAAAAGTTAGCCAGGCATGGTGGCTCATGCCTGTAGTCCCAGCTACTCGGGAGGCTGAGGCAGAAGGATTGCTTGAGCCCAGGAGTTTGAGGTTGCTGTGAGCTAGGCTGATGCCATGGCACTCTAGCCCGGGCAACAGAGTAAGACTCTGACTCACAAAAAAAAAAAAAAAAAAAAAAAAAAAAAAAGAATGGAAGTTGCAGCAATTTGGAAAATTTAGATATTTAATAAAGTTCTTTCTGGGTAAAGCCCAAAGAATATATGTTTTAGATTCTATTATGCTAGTGAAGTTAGATGAATGAATGAGTGAGTCCAGAGTTCTAAGCAGCCACAGTCCTAAATGAAATCAGCAGAGCCCCAAAGTGCGTGCAACAGCGGAGGACACTGGGCCCCCGTCCCCTCATTTATGCATCTTCCTCTCCCAGGAACACGATCTCACCACCTTCCTCCTGTCCGCGAGGTCCCTCCTCCTCCTGGAGCCATGCGGCGGGGCAGAAGCAGCTCCTCTGCCGCCGTCCTCAGTGTTCTAGGCACTGCTGTGAGCCCGCGCCGGGACCACCTCTCCTGGAAGTGTCTCTCCAGGCTGGCCACCTGCTACTTTTCTTTCTCCAGCACAACTGCGAGCTGCACAGAGTCTGGGTCTATCCCCATCTCGCTTACTGCTGTGTTGTCATGGTTGGGTTTACTGCTTAGCACACAGGAGGTGCCCAAAAAAGACATTCGGCATCTCTCAGACTCCTTAGAACATATTTTCCTTACTTCTTAATAAATACTCACATGGCACTTACTATGTACCTGCTACTCATCGTTCTAAGTTTCTATTTTTCCAAATACTAACTCCTCAGAATTATCGACCCCATTACAGGGGAAGGAGGTGCGGTACAGAGAGGTCAAGTTGCTCAAGGTTCCAAACTTAATAGTAGTGAAAGCAGGATTTGAAGCCAGGTAGTGTGGCTTAGACGCTACCCATGCTGGCACCGACTCGCTGTGCTGTCCTCTTGGAGGGAAAAGGACCCTACTGCCTCCAGCAACAGAGTGTTGCTTCCACAAGGCCGCCCCCCACAACTTCCATGAGGTAAAACTGCTCCCCTAAGCATGGCCAAAATTGCTAGCTGCGTTTTCTGTAGGCTGAAGTAAAACTGCCTCCTTAAGCTTCTATCCATTTTTCCCAGTTCTGCTCTCAGGAATCCTTGAAATAGTCAATTTTCTCTTGCATATTAAAATGAAAACATAATCTTACTGTACACCTAGATGTTGCACATTTGTATGCAAACATTCTACAATTATTCAGGGTTTTTCCCCTGCACTGAGCTAAGCCTCCCTTTCATCATTCTGATTTAGTGAGACTTTGTTATTATTAGAAGAAGGTACATCCAGAAACGTAATTTTTCCAAAGTATATGTAAGACTAATTTTCAAAATGGTTGGAAAATAGCTGCATTTGGAGCACCAGTGCGAGTGAATGGCTGCACGGGCTTGATGCATGGGTCTGACAGTCACCATCTGTGCTCTCCACAGAGGTGGCCACGCCATGCAGGGACACGGCAAGGTAAAGATGCAATCAAGGACTTATAAAATAACACAGCAGTGAGCTTGTGGATTGGATTAAATCTGAACCTTCTCACCACTGTGTGCCCCGCTGCACTGCCACACTGGGTCCTGGCTTTACTGCCCTGGGGTGACGCCGGTGGCCAGAGCCTGCACCTTTTTGTTTTTTCCAATTCAACATATTACAGAGAGGCTATTTTCGAAAAGTTATTTAAAGATGGACTTTCTTATTTATGAAAATTTCACTTGTGAAAATAAGAAAAATAGAAGCTCAGAATTCAGCAAAGGTTACAGTAAAGGCAACTTTCTCAGGTCATGTAGACATGTGCCTAGCTTTGCTATTTTCCTTCCATTTTCAGGGAAGCCTGAGTCATCATTTCGCTCATGTCATTAAGGATGTGCCCTTACACTTCTGGAGCCAGAGAACTGTGCAAAGAGAGCTGAGGGGATGCTCAAAAGACAGATTTTGAAGTTGTAAGAACAAGTGAGTAAAACGAAAGCAGGGGTGGAAGAACAGGAACACGCAGCCCGCCGTAGGGGCGTGGCCGGCAGGGAGGAGAGAGGAGTGGGCGACTGATTCCAATTATTTGAAGCACTACTATTTCAGTTACTCTGAGTTTTCAATTTCCATGAAAGGAGGCAGGAGATTCTTGTTTATTGCACAAGAGCCTGGGCTAAGACACCGTAAGAAACACAGCTCTGGGACAGCAGCCTGGCACAGGAGGCTGCATGCCTGCTGGGGGTCAGCCCTGGCGCTTTCCGTCCATCTCGCCATGCCTAGAATGAAGGCCGAGAAGCTTTTCCATGCGAAAGGGCCAGCCCAACCACGCCATCAGTGGGATTATGAAGCACACAGAAGATGCTAAGTCAGGACCAGTGACTAAGAATCCAGGAAGCACCAGAAAGTCAGTTGGGGACCAGTCGAGTGTCGAGAGGCAGGGGACTTAGGGGCAGCAGGAATATCTTTATACGGGGTAGGATTTAGGCATTATCTAGATACTAAGTCCATGGATCCTTTAAATGAATAAAAGGAAGCAAAGCTAAAATCACCCTCCAATACTAAAAACAGCTCTTAGTAATTTTATTTTCCCTCCTAATCTCCATGCATTTGGGTGCTTGATATTTGGGGATTTAAAAGAGGGGAAAAACTGACTCAGGGTGAGATGCAGTTTAGAAGTGCGGTTGGCCCTCAGTTATCTGTGGGTTCTACATCATGGATTTAACCGACCATGGATTGAAAATATCCAGGAAAAACAAGAACATTACAATAATAAAAAATAATACCAGTAAAACCAATACAATATAGCAACTATTTACATAGGTAAGATGTGCATAGGTTATATGCAAACACTATGCTATTTCATATCACGAACTTGAGCATCCGTGGATTTTGGTATCTGCAGGGGTCCTGGGACCAGTCCCTCTCAGATACCTAGGGATGACTGTACAAGGACCACAAAAACCACAGTTGTGTTTTCCTTCCAAAAATTAAAATAGAGGAATTATCCCCTGTCTCCAGCAAACCAAACTAAAGCCACAGACACAAACAGCAGCAGAAAGGCCATGGTGGCTCTTCCCTCAGTGGCCACCCTGGCTCCACATTGCAGCCCTGCTCTATCCCTCTGGCCCCCCTCTCAGCCCTGAGTTCTTACCCAACCAGTGGCCAGGTTTGGTTGATAATGTGTCTGCCAAATGGCAAGCAAGTAAAAAGGACTTTATTCAAAAGAATTATTGCAAGGGGCAGGGTGGGGAAGGGACTACTGCAGTGGTGGAAGGGACCACTGGGACAGGGAGAAGCTCTGACCACAGATCACTGAATGCTCCAGGGCTGGAGGGGAGTAAATGAGACTAGAAAGAAGAGGGGTGGGGAAGAGGCAGGATCCTTTAGCCGCTCAGAGGATATTTTACCTGGGCCTGGCATGTTTTCCTGGTGGGGTCCTTAAGGAGGAGCTGTCTGCTCACTCAGTCTGAGAGCTAGCCAAAGTTTAGGGGCCCGGGGGAAGGAGAGAAACTTAACCAGGGGTTGGTGAACAAGCATCTAGTTCCCATTGGACAAAAGATTTCAGCTAATCATTCATGAAGCAAAGAATGGGAATTTGGAGGGTCTGTGTCTGGCCTTGCAGGCAAGCGGGGGATCTGCCAGTCTTCCTAAGTCACAGGGGAAGAGGGCTTCTTTGCAGTAAGCTGTTTTCTAGAACACAAAGGGTGGGAGAATTTCTTAACCTTTGCTATTTTCCAGGATCAAAGGGTCAGGTAAAGTCCACATTGTCCGTCCCTGTCCCCTCCTTTCTGTCCTCACTGTCAGCATCCCAGCCAGGTGCTACCTGCAGTCCGTGATGGCCTCTGCCTTCAGGCTCCTCCGTTTCCAAATCGCCTCTAACCCTCCCTCAGAATTCTTCTCAGTACAAGTCTAGCTGTGTCACTCCACAAAATCGAAACAAAATACAATGACAAACCAACCAACCATACACTGAGTTAAAACAATTCCTGGACTTTCCCCCATCAAGTGCAGGGTGAAGGAACACTTTTTAGCGAAACTAAGAGGCAGATAAATCCCCCAGATACTAACATATTTGCAAAAAGGACCCAAAGCCACTGTGATTGGCCATAAGTTGTGCAGAGGAAGGGAAGAAAAGAAGGCCCAGTGGCGGCAGGTCTCCGCCAGAGTCCAGACGCAGAAGGCACAGGCACACCCCTTGCTTGCAGAATCGGGGGTAGGACTGCGAGTGAGCAGAGTTGGAATAAGCCCTCCTGGACTCAGTTTGGTTCAGGGAGTTAGAGAAGCCAGGGCTACATCAGGAATAATCCAGATGAGCTGCATTTGCAGGAGGCATTCTGTCTCAGCATCAGGCTAGAGGGAGAAAGAGTTTAGCTGTGAAGCCTGGCCCTCATTCTCAGATGTGTACGAATAGTCCAGGAAAATCTAGCCCATTCAATAATGGGTGATCTTAGAGAAAAGGGAGAAAGAAAGAAAAGAAAAGGAATTGTTATGGTGTTGTTATAAAGATGCTATGAGAAAAATGTGGATGGGGCAAGCAGAATCTATTACATTTTAAAAATGCACCCAGAAAAAATGTTGCCATTGAGGAGACAAAAAAAGTAATCAGACATTTGACATGTGTTTCGAACACAAAGCAAAGCATGTGAAGCAATTTTCCCTAGGAATGAAGAAGACAAAGGAGAAATGTGATAATTCAAGAAAGAATTATCTGGCAAGTCAACAGAAGACAATGCTCAAGAGAGAAGTAGACGGAAATAAATAAAACCAACATAAGATTAAGATGGAACTGGAAGGAGTAGAAAGGAGAATAGACCTTATACAATCCATAGCAAGGGACATAAAAGATAAAAGTGAGTATCAGAAGCAAAATGAAATTGAAATAAGAAAAGAATTGAAAAAATATTACAGAAGGAGATTCAGCAAATGCATAACTATCATCTCTGAGGAAAAATCAAAACAATGAAATCAGACAAATATTTAAATGTATAATATTAAATAAAAACAATCCTTTCCTGAATCTATATGTGTGAATACACTTGAATCTATATACCATAAAAGCATATCATGTACCACATCAGGTGAATGAGAATTCAGTAACAAGACCTATCATAGCAAAGTTATTGGAGTTTGAAGATAAACACTCATTTGGACAGCCAGTCCAGTATCAGACATCTTCTCAAAACCTTAAAAAACAAAAGACAGGAGTGACATAAGGGAAGGAAGGTGGTGAGTAGGAAGTACCAGGGCTCTGTCTTCCCATCTAGACAACAACTGCACTGGCAGAATCTGAGTGATGTAACTATTTTGGAATTCTGTAGCCTTGCAGCTTCCAGAGAAAGGCTTAGATGGTAAATAATGGTTAATTTTGGTCAATTTCAGCTCTTAGTACAGTAGCAGCTACCCATTCCCCACCTTCCAGCCCTGTGGTAGGCAGCTGTGCCCACATTCCTGATGCAACTTACTTGGGACTTGCAAGAAACAGTGTGGGCAAAAAGAACCTTGTCCTCCAAATATTGGGATCTGTGTCCTAATCACTGATTGCTGCTTCTGATCATGGAAGTGTAGGCACAGAAGCCTTTGTAGTAACTCCCATTGGCTGAAGTGGTTTCCAGGGTACATAAATAGAAGTGCCTTAAAAAAATTTTTCCCTAGTTTCCCCCCTTTCCCCACTTATTTTGGAAGCTAAACATCTAAGGACTAGAACATTTAAAAGTAATAACATATACTGAAGAATTTAGGAAGTCACTACATACAACTGAGGAAAGGTACAGGCTCAGAAAAGACCTGAGAAGATCTTAAGTTTACACCTTAAGTATACCATAAAACAAGTAAGAAAAAAAGAAAAGAAAAGAAAAGAAAAAGAAAAAAAAAACAAGAATGGCAAACCCTGGAAAGGAGGAGAGTCTGATTAATAGAGTTACCATGTTTATGAGATTCAAATGTCCAGTTTTCAATAAAAATACCTACAAAGCATATAAAGACACAAGAAAGTATGATCCATTCAAAGGAAAAAAATAAATCAGCAGAAACTATCCTTAAGAAAGACCAGATGGGCCGGGCGTGATGGCTCACGCCTGTAATCCTAGCACTCTGGGAGGCCGAGGCAGGCGGATCGTCCTGAGCTCAGGAGTTCGAGACCAGCCTGAGCAAGAGCGAGACCCCATCTCTACCAAAAATAGAAAGAAATTAATTGGACAGCTAAAAATATATATAGAAAAAAATTAACTGGGCATGGTGGCGCATGCCTGTAGTCCCAGCTACTCGGGAGGCTGAGGCAGTAGGATTGCCTGAGCCCAGGAATTTGAGGTTGCTGTGAGCTAGGCTGACGCCACGGCACTCGCCCCAGACAAGAGTCTCAAAAAAAAAAAAAAAAAAAAAAAAAAAAAAAA
>RJWJ010000332.1:87919-215074 GCA_004363605.1 Indri indri | reverse complement strand
AAGACTTTAAAATAAATATCAATAAAGAGATAGAAAACATAAAGGACCAAAAAGAAATTCTGGAGCTAGAAAGTACAATAACTAAAATGAAAAATTCACTAGAGGGATTCAAAAGCAGATTTGAGCAGGTAGAAGAAAGAATTAATGTACTTGAAGATAAGACAATTGAAATAATTGAGTATGAGGAATAGAAAGTAACAAGATTAAAGAAAAGTGACCAGAGTCTAAGGGACTTGTGGGACACTATCTTGCAAACCAATATATACATTGTGAGAGTTCCAGAAGGAAAAAAGAGAGAGAAGAAGGAACACAGAGATTATTTGGAAAAATAATAGCTGAACGCTTCCCAAATTTGAGGGAAGTCATGGATCTATAAATCCAAGAAGCTCAACAAACTCCAAGTAAGATAAACCACAAAGAGATCCACAATCAGGCATGTTAAAATCAAACCTTTGAAATCCAAAGACAAAGAGAGAATCCTGAAAGTGACTTGTCACGTATAAGGGAACCTTAAGAAGATTATCAAAGGCTTTCTCAGCCAAAACTTTGCAAGCCAGAGGACAGTGAGATGATATGTTTAAAGTGCTGAAAGAAAAAAAAAAAAAAAAACAAAAAACAAAACTATCAACCAAAACAAAACTATCAACCAAGCATACTATATAAGACAAAACTGTCTCTCAAAAATTTAAGAGAAATTAAGTCATTTACAGAACAACAAAAGTTGAGGGGATTCATTATCAGTAAACCTGCCCTATAATAAATGCTAAAGGGAGTCTTTCAAGTTGAAATGAAAAGACACTAGACAGTAACTTGAAGGCACATGAAAATATAAAGTTCTCTGGTAAACATAAATACATAGACAAATATTAAAAAAGCATTATTGTAATTTTGTTTTGTCATCTTATTTCTTATTTTTTGCATGGTTTAAAAAATAGTGCATAAAAACATTTAATAGTTTATGTTTTTGGACCCACGATACATAAAGATGTAATTAATGATATCAATAACTGCAAATTGGTGAAGATGGAGCTATACAGGTGTGGAATTTTTATATGTTATTGAAGTTAAACTGGTATATATTCAAATTAAAGTGTTACGACTTTAGGATGTTAAGCATAATCCCCATGGCAACTGCAAAGAAATGACTATAAAATATACACAAAAGAAAATGAAATAGGAATTTAAAGTTCACAACAAAAATTAACTAAACACAAAATAAGATAATGCACGAAATGAAGGACAAAAATCCTAGAAGGTATATAGAAAACAAACAGAAAAATGGCAGAGATAAGTTCCTCCTTATCAGTATACTTTAAAAGTAAATGAACTAAACTCTCTAATCAAGACAAAGATTGGCAGAGTGGATTAAAAAAATGATTCAACTAGAATATATTCTGTCTATTAGAGACTCATTTTAGATTCAAAGACACAAATAGGTTGAAAGAGAAAAGATGGAAAAAGATATTCCATGCTAATAGTAACCAAAGAAGACTGGGATACCTGTACTATTACCAGACAAAATACACTTTAAATCAAAAAAGGTTATAAACAAAACAGGGGGGCATTATATATTAATAAAAGGTTCAATAGAGCATGTGAAAATATAACAAGTATAAACATTTACTCATCTAATAAAAGACTCTCAAAATACATGACATGAAAACCGACAGGGATAAATAGACTGTTCTAAAATAATAGTTCAAGACTTCAATACCCCACTCTCAATAATAGATACAACAACCAGAGAGAAGATAAATAAAGAAACAGAAGACTTGTATAGCACAGTAAGTCAATTAGATTTAGCAAACATAGACAGAACACTCTATCCAAAAAGAGAACACAAATTATTCTCAATGCACATGGGACATTCTCTGAGAAATATCACGTTAGGCCACAAATCAAGTATCAATAGATTTAGAAAGGTAGATATCACATAAAGTATCTTCTCTGACCACAACTGGATAAAATTAGAAATCAATAACAGAAGGAAAACTGGAAAATTCACAAACTTTTTGAAATTAAACAATGCATCCTTAAAGGGTCAAAGAAGAAATCATAAGAGAAATTAGAAATTTAAATGAAAACTCAAAAAAGCAAAACTTACGTGATACTGCAAAAACAGTGCTAAGAGGGAAATTTATAGCTGTAAATGTTTATGTTAAAAAAGAAGAAGGATCTCAAATCAACAACCTGACTTTACAACTGAAGGACCTTGAAAAAGAAGAACATTCAAAGCTAGCAGAAGGAAGGGAATAATAAAGATTATAGTGGAGATAAATAAAATAGAGAAATAAGAGAAAAGTAATAGAGCAAATCAATGAAACCAAGAGTTAGTTTTTCAAAAAGATTAGCAAAATTGACAAAACTTTGACTAGACTGACTAAGAAGAAAGAGAATACTCAAATTACTAAACTCACAAATGAAAGTAAGGACATTAGTATTGACTCTACAGAAATTAGGATTATAAGAGAGTCCTATGAACACTGTATGCCAACAAATTGGATAACATAGATGAAACAGACAAATTCTTAGAAACACAAAACCTACCAAGACTGAATCACAAAGAAACAGAAAATCTGAATACACCTACAACTAGTAAGGAGACTGAGTCACTAATTAAAAACCCCTTGACAGGCTGGGTGTGGTGGCTCACGCCTGTACTCCTAGCACTCTGGGAGGCCGAGGCGGGTGGATTGTTTGAGCTCAGAAGTTCGAGACTAGCCTGAGCAAGAGCGAGACCCTGTCTCTACTAAAAATAGAAAGAAATTAGTCAGATAACTAAAAGTATATAGAAAAATTAGCCAGGCCTGGTGGCGCATGCCTTAGTCCCAGCTACTTGGGAGGCTGAGGCAGTAGGATCGCTTGAGCCCAGGAGTTTGAGGTTGCTGTGAGCTAGGCTGACGCCATGGCACTCTAGCCCGGGCAACAGAGGGAGACTCTGTCTCAAAAAAAAAAAAAAAAAAAAAAAAAATCCTTGACAAAGAAAAGCCCTGGACCAGATGGCTTCACCAGTGAATTCTACCACACACTTAAATAACTATCATTAATTCTTCTCAAACTTTTCCAAAAAAGTGAACAGGGTGGAACTCACAGAAAGGCATTCAAATTGAAAAAGCAGAAGTAAAATTATCTCTGTTCACAGACAATATGATCTTATATGCAGAAAACTCTAAAGAAATCCTATGTGTTCACTGATGTATGAATGGATAAACAAATTATAGTATATACATACAATGGAATATTATTTGCCTTTAAAAAGGAATGAAATTCTGATACATACTTCAACATCAATGAACCTGGAAGACATTACTCTAAGTGAAATAAGACAAAAGGACAAATTTTGCCTGATTCCATTTACATGAGATGCTTTGAACGGTCAAATTCACAGAGACAGACAGTAGAGCAGTGGGTACCATGGGCTGCGGGGAGAAGGAATGGGCAGTCAGTGTTTGATGGGTACAGAGTTTCAGTCTGGGACGATGACAACGTTCTGGAGATGAAAGTGGTGATAGTCTCACAACAGTATGAATATACTTAATGTCACTGAACTGTACACTTAAAAATGATTAAAATGGTAAAGTTTGTATTATGTATATTGTACCATAATTTAAAAAAATAAAACAGAAGATAGTGAAGCTACATCTATAATATGCTCAAGGAAAGAAAGAGTAAGAAAGAATTTTATGTCTGATCCTTTTGTAGTTCATAAGTGCGATGACTGGTGCTCACGTGCACGTGTGAGACGTGCCTTCCCAAACCTTGTTACAATGTCAGCACGTTGCTTGTCTGATGTGAGGAAAAAAAAGACTTTTTTGTCTGATTAAATTTTCCCTCAAATGTACAGGCTACAGACCGTTTTAAACATGCAAGAACTTGGGGAATATTTCTCCCATTAGTCCTTCTGGAAGATACCACTGGAAGAGGAGCACTGCAGTAAGAGGGCTGGTGCTGCACACTTAACGTGCGTAGGTCTACAACACACAGAGAGGACAAGGGTGACAGAGCGTTTCCACAATACGTGCTCCGACAATGGAGAACAAGGACAAAGAAGGGGGCGTGAGGTCTGAGGTAGAATATGCTCTTTGATTCCTTGATATATGAGAACTGCGAGTCAAAGGATATCACTTAGAGCCAACAAACCAAGTAACAGAAATACACACGAAGGCAAGTATCAGTTAAGATAATATTTATTAAAATCTAGTGTGAAGGAGAAGAGTAAAATTTTTTTCATTGCATGCAGTAGAAAATAAGTAGATAATGTCCTTTGGAGAGAGAGAAAGCTAAGAGTTTTATAAAAAATTAAAATAATAATGATTTGAACAAAAATAAATCTTGCTAAATTTCAGAAAAATCACACACAAAAAAAGTCAGAGCAATCAAACCATATATGAAAGACTTTAAAAAACTGTAATAGAAAATGAGAAATGCTACAGGGAAAATAATCAGAGAAACAGAAGAAATTTTAAAAAAACTACTGATGTTCAACTCTACATAAATATATTTGAACAGCAGAGTTGATGGATAATTTTATATAAAAGTAGAATTCACTAAAACTGATCCCAGAAGAAATAGAAAATTTAAACATATGTGTGTTTTTCATAGAAGAAAAAGTAATATCAAAAACCTACCTTTACTCTCCAATCTCACAAAAGCTCCACGTCCAGGTGGTTTCAAGGGAATTCCTACCAAAGCTTTACAGAGCAAAAGATTTCAATGATATTTAAAATTGTTCCAGAGCACAGGAAAAAGGGATAACTTCCAAACTAGTATTATGAAGAAAGTAAATACTGACATCCAAATCTGACAGACCGCACATCAAAGAAAACTGCAGACCTTCGTTGTTTATTGCTGTCAATGCCAAGATCATAAATAAATTATTAGCACACAAAATTACATATCATGACAATGTGAGGTCTAGTCCATGAATGCAAAGACATTTTACAACAGGAACTTTTTCATATTAAATAGTCTGAAGAGAAAAAGTATATAACTATCCCTATAAATTATTAAAAGGCATTTATCAAAATTCAACAACCATTATTAATAAAAACACTCAATAAAGGAACTGGCTTGTATACATCCTTAATATAATAACATATTTCTACTTTAGTCTAAAAAGTTAGGTTCATGCTTATCACAAAACACTAAAGTAATTTCAAACAAATCTATAAACAAGAAAGTTGACCACTGTCACCATTATTATTTATTAAGGGTATCCTAGTCCCACTAGGGCCCCTGCCAACGCAATTAGACAAGGAAAAGATACGAGAGATGTAACATTTGGAAAGTAAAAGTTAATACCAACATTATTACAGATGGTATTATTGTAAACCCAGAAAATCAGTAGAATTATTTAATAACTGAAAAACTCCTACAAAAAAGAAGAAAATTGAATAAATTAGCAGGGTAGAAAATTAAAACACTGATATCAAAAGCCTTAATACTCACAGATAATTACCAGTTAGAAGATAGTGGAAGAAAAGAGCCAATTTACAATAATCAAATACCTAGAAAGACACTTAACAGGAAATGTACAAGATTTACATGAAGAAAAATTTAAAACACTACTGAGAAGAAGATTCAAGCAAACTGAAAGACTCGGCATGTTCCTGTAGAAGAATTAATACCATAAAGGTCCCACTTCTCTCTTTTATACATTTACATATACATACAAACAATAAGTTGATTCTGAGGTTCATACAGAAAATATAATAAACAAACAAGGACAGCAATGCAGTATGACGGTGTGACTGTGTGGGGCTCAGAAAATGATACCTCAAAATATGATGCTTTGGCATTCTGAGCGATTTGAATTAAAGGGAATCAAAAGGCCTCAGAAATAATAAAAATGAGCCTCAGATCCAAGGTCTCTCTATGACCTTGCCTTGCTCCCCTGTCTTTCTGATCCTCTTTCTTTTCCTGAAGCACCAGCAAGGCTTCTTTCTGGAATTTCCTTATCTGTCCAGTGAAGAAGCTTCTTTCCAAAGGAAATGCAATTTTCTTATGACCCCCTCCCTCGGAATCTCATAAAAATCTAGGAAAGATTAACCACTCAAGAGAAGACACTAGGAGTCCGGAGTCATCACCAAACCCAGACAGACTTCCATCTAATCTCTGAGCAGACTACCTTGGAGGCTTTATCTGCATAATAAGACAATCTTTGTTCATGGTGATGTTCTGCCCCTCACCTTCCTGCCACCTCCCCCAGAGCTCAGAGGAATTTTTTTCCAGGCCCTTGTTCTTTGGGCTCATTCATTTCCCTGAAAATCATCATTTACTTCTACAGCCTCCAAGTTTCCTTCCCTGGTGAAGAAGGATATTCAAGCATTTGGACCTCATTGTGTTATTGGGTAATCATTCTCTTGCAATTCCTCTGTGCTTATGCACATTAATAGACTTGTATGCCCTTTTTCCCCCTGTTAATCTGTCTATTGTCAGTTTATTTTATAGACCCTAATTATCAAATCTTCAGAAGGGGGAGGAAAGAAAATTCTTTTCACCCCTACAACTGGCCTATTAATACTAGATATTGAATCATATTATGAAACTTCAATAATTAAAATGATATGCCAAACGTATATGAACAGACAGACCGCTAGAGAAGAATAGGAAGTTCATAAATAGACCAAGTACTTATGGAAACTTAATGCGCACTAAGGAGGCATCTCAGATCAGCGAGGAAATGTGGCAAACAGTGCTAAATCAACTGGGCAGCCTTCTGAACAAAAAACAAATGAAATTAAGTTGTATTCCTAGCTGAGATGACATACCAGGATAAATTCCAAATGGCTACAAGATTTAATGTAAACAATAAAACCCATAAAAGTACTAGAATAAAATGGAGCAGGATCCTGTCACGGCATGGGAAAGATCTTTCTAACTACATTATTGTCAAAAAGAAAATTAAAAAATGGTAAATAAGGGCAAGGCAAACCTAAATCAACCAACCAACCAAATAAACACAGACCCATAAGCAAAGTCAAAAGCCAAACAACAAAATGGGGAAAAAATTTTGCAACTCATGTCATGGAAAAAAGTCTAATTTCTTAATGAACAAAGATAAAGAGCTCTTAGAAACAAACTGGTAAGAAAAAGTCTAACATGACAACGGAAAAACCACAAAGGACCCTTAAACATGAAAAAAAATGCTCATAAGTCACCCATAATAAAAAAATGACTCATACTAAAAAATACAAATTAAAATTACAGCAAGATAGCATTTTTCAATTACCCTGCTGGAAAATGCAAATGTCTGATAATATACTTTGTGGATATTCAGCAACAGGCATTCTCAAAAACTGCTGGGAAGAGTGTAAATCAGTATATAGTCTATGCTGGGCAATTTGTTATTAAAGTAACAAATGTATATTCCATTTCATTCTGCCAATTAAGGTAAAAAATGTATATTCCATTTCATTCTGCCATTATACTTTTGGGAATTAATCCTATAGACCTACTAGCACATGTGCAAAATGATGTATGTACATAAGTATTCATTATAGCATTGTTTGTAATAACAAAAGATTGGAAATACCTAAATGTCCACAATGGAGGAGTGGTTATATGATGATATTTCCATTCAATGGAACATTACCACGCAGCTATAAGACTACCCTGTAGGCACTGAAAAGAGGCTCCCTTTGTACAAACGGGGTGAAAGCCCCAGGATATACCGTTACATGAAAAAAATTCCAGTGACAGCAACACATATGGCATACTACTTATTGTGTTAAAAAAGTGAGAATAAGAAAATCTATTACACTTGCTTGCTTATGCATGAAGAAACTCTAGGATACGTGAGACTAATAATGGTGGGTATGGAGTGGGGATTATGTGGATGGAAGATGGTGGGGAAGGGAGAATTTTCACTGTATACTTTTTTATACATTTAAAAATTTTTGTATCATCTGAATATACTACCTATTCAAAAGTTAAATTTAAAAGGCAAAGGAAAATGCTAAGATAGTTATGCTTTACATCTTGATTTACCGCATGCTCTGTAAGATACGGATCGTGTGTCATCTCATTTCTGGACAACATAAGGAAATCTGATCCTTGTTTGACCTCAGTGGTGAGTGGTTGTGGAGACCTGTCCTTGCAGTGTGAGAACAGGAAGATGTTCCAGCCCCCTGTGCTGGGGCATTTCTCTGCTCCCCTCTGCAGTCACACTCCCCGCTCTTCCTCTGTAGGAAGGCTCTGAGCTTGGCCTTGGCTTGGTTTCTGCTGTTCTAGGGGCCTGATAGCTTGGGGAAGGCTGATCTGTATCTGACATAGAGACGTATAGGGGCTTCTAACTGTGAAAGGATACAAGACGGTACCAATTTCTATCTGATAACCAGTATGGTATAATAAAATACCATAGACTGGGTGGCTTAAACAGCAATTTATTTCTCACAGTTCTGAGGCTGAGAAGTCCAAGATCAAGGTGCCAGTAGATGCAGTGTCTGATAGAAGCCCTCCTCTTGTTAACAGATGACTGTCCTCACATACCAGGTGAGGATGAGAGGATGCCATGTGAGGACGGAGGGATGTTCTCCCAGCCTCACACGGCCTCTCCTTGGTGCGTGCATGCAAGGAGAGATCTCTGTGTCTCTTCCTCTTCTCATAAGGGCACTAATCCCATATGTGGGCCTCAGCCTCATGACCTCATCTAAATCTAATTACCTCCCAAAGGCCCCACCTCCTAACACCCTCCCATTGGGAACGAGGGCTTCAACACAGGAATTTGGTGGGGGGAAATGAACATTCAGTCCATAGTGCCAAGGGTTTAGATTCTGTATAAATTCCCACACTGGGTACCGTTTATGACAATTTGGCCCTTTTCTTCTGCCAATGCATTTATAAACCCTGAAGTTTATTAAGTCTAAGGACCAGGCACCAGTTAGTCTGTGTATTCTCTGACAGACTGACATAAACCCTTTCAGACAAAGGAGAGCCTCTGGTATTTCAATAGACCTCCCTTAGGAACCTATTTCAGGGTTTGACAGCTCTCAGTGCGATGGTAATTATTTATTATGCAGACATAAATACTAGTGATTGTCTTCCAGCACAAGTCTGATGGCAGTAGTGGCACCCAGGTGTGTCAAGGAATGTGTACCTGAGAGACCTTGGGGGAGGTGAGCTATGAGGTGTGGTTTGGACCACAGAAATACAGTGGCCCTGGCTGAGAGTGGGAAATCAGGTGAGCAGCCTGGCAGGCAAAGACTCTTGGTTGCAGAGGGGTGGTTCAGCAGGCAGGGCCTAGGGGTTTATGGTAACTTCAAAGTAAGGTCCAGAGGGTGAGTCCGGGAGTTGGGGCCCCAGGCTGTCAGTACAGGTAGGTGTCAGCAACAAGCCATGTCTCATATGAGCAACGCCCAGCCAGGATGAGGCCAGGCCTGTTCCCTAGGTGGAAAAGGTTGGACTAGATGAAGACCTGGGGTCGGGGCCAACAAGAGCTCCCCAGGGGCCTCTGAATTTTCCTCCATCCAGGAAACCTGGGCTCTCTAACTCAGCACATTATTACAATGCTTGTGCTTCCAAAGTTCAAGGACAGGCCAAGGTCCTAGAGGCCAAATTTAAATACAGTCCTCCCTTAGTATCCATAGGGGATTTGTCCAGAACCCCCGTAGATACCCAAATCCACAGATGCTCAAGTTCCTTAAATAAAATGGTAGAGTATTTGCATATAACCTACACACATCCTCCTGGATACTTTAAATCACTTCTAGATTACTTATAATATCTAATGCAATGTAAACAGTTGTTATGCTGTATTTTTTCACTTGCATTATTTTTTATTGTTGTATCGCCATTTTTCATTTATTGTTTTTGAATCTTTCTTTTTCAGAGATGGGGCCTTGTTATGTTGCCCAGGCTGGTTTCAAACTCCTGGGCTCAAGCAATCTTCCTGCTTCATCTGGCCTCCCAAGTAGCTGGGACTACAGGCATGAGCCACCATGCCTGTTTTTTTTTTCAAATATTTGCGATTTGCAGTTGGTTGAATCTGCAGATGCAGGACCCACAGATGTGGAGAGTGGACTGTACACATGTACAAGGACTCTTAGCACAACTTTCACTTTTGATGTTGAAATTTATTTATGTTATTTCTATTCTATTTAGTCTTGAGACTAAGAACAATGTTGCCCATCATCTCTTAGATAAGTCAGCTATGGACTTAAGAATATAGTTCAGTTAGTTCCTTAGTCATTTCTTATCCACAATTTAAAAAACGTACTTTAGCCCTTCATTACTGTTCTTCCTTTTTGGCTCTTTAGAAAACTGATGTTTGCCTTCTCAATCCTTGTCTTGTTTTCCATGACACTTTTAAAATCTAGTTAGGACTAGCTATTCAACAAGGTGCAAAGTGTTTTTTTTTTTTTTTTTTTAAAGATAGTAAATTGAAAGTAATACATTTCTGATTAAGAAGCCTCTATTCTCTCTTTCTTTATAAGACAGGCATTAAAATTTAAAATCCAGAACATGCAATAAGAAGTGCTAATGAAAATGTCACCAAGTGACAGTTTATATTGTACAATGTTGCTAATCTAGTAAGACATACAGGACAAATGCAAAGGGTCGAGCAGCTCAGATATGATCTGTTCTATGCCTTTTAAATGTCCTCCAAATTTCACATAACAATTGGGATTCATTTTGATCAGTGATGACTCAAATTATTAAAAAAAATAACAATCAAACTGAATAAGTCCCTTTGGAAAGGAACCTCTCTGAAGCCAGTGTAAACGGTTTCTCTAGTCAAAGTCACTTGTGTTTGGAGCCTTAATACTGCAGCATTTCTCTTGTAAGACAAATCTGGTTTCAATCTGTCTTTCTTCAATTTTTATCAGTGTTGGCCTAGATTTTGAAAGCTGAGCTAAAATGGAAATATTCTTCCCCCCGTTAACCCATCTGTCTGTCTCCTTTTATTTACATAATAGAACATATTTTTCCTTGAAGAATTCTAAGTTTTTTTTTTAAAAAGGCAAAATAGAAGCAAAATAAATGGAAAGTTTTTCCTCGCAAAGTGAAACCTAGGATTTCCCCTTTGGATTTATAGCCAACCAGCCCTGACTACTGATTTCAATAAAAATCAATGTGAGGCGAGAACAGATATCAGCAGGACCATCTCTATAAGATGCCCATTCCTTAGAGTCACATTTCATTTGTCCAGTGACTCAGTGATACCTCCCAAAGGCAGAATGCAGGAGTATTTCTGATAACCTGCTAATGTGGGCCTCCTTATTCCCAAGTGAGGAAATCAGCCTGGGTAATTACTTTGCTAAGTACCAGCATGGGAAGGGTTTACAATTATGCAGACTCTGTTGTTGTTACCACTGCCAACAGAATAATTCATCAAGTTATCATGTCTCATTGAGGGGACTAAAAATCACATTACCAATAAGAAATTATTTCTAAAGAAGACTTAATTACTAGTATATGTATTTTTAATGTTGGCTGAAAATACACAAGAAGACAAGCTAAAGTGGCATGTGACAAGTCCTCATTTAGTCTGTCACCCATAATAGCATATTTAGAAAGATATAAAACAGTTTTAAAAGATCAAGAGATAAAAGTAGATTTTCCTGTCATCTCAAAATAATTGTACTATTTGCTGGTGAGGTCAAAGTTTCTGCGCACAGTACCTGACAATGATAGTTCTACGGACTTCAAGTGAAAATTAGGGGAGGGGACAGGTGACAAGCTCAGTGTGTAGTGCTAATCTGGTTGTATTCTGAGCCACATCTGAATTTTTATTTACCCACTGTAATATTTCCGGGTCACCAAGGCTTTTTACTCCTCTCTAAATCTATTCGAAATGAACCACTCTTCCAGCCCCAGGTACTGCCAGCATTTATCTATCCTTGTGAGGACAGCGACATACCAGTACCCTTTGGGTGCTCTCCCACATCTCCTCCCTCCTTGCGAGCAGGTACTCATCAGCTATTGATCGGAACAGCTTATGGGAATGCAATGGCTCTCAGGAATCCAACTGACCTTTTAGGCACAGGGGACAGAGGCCTAACTACTTCTCCTATGTTCACAGTTTCTTGTTACAACACAAATGCATAGTAAAAAATAACAGAATTTTTGGTTGCAGAACTGTTAAAGGGGTATTTTTGAGTAAAGGAAAAGCCATCACTCCGTGTTGCTTCTTGAAACAATCACCTGGCTGCTTTTCCAATTCCCATTAGTAGTGAACTTTGCTTCTGGATAGAAACCTTTTCTTTTGTTCTTTGGCGTGAAGCACTTCAAAATCAAATTTTCCTTAAAAACAGAATTTGTGATAACTCCCCAGGTGTGCGGGCTCCTGGACTATGAAGATGGGAGGAGGGACGTTTCAGGAGCTAGTTCAGGTGCCTGTGCTGCGGCGCGACACCACTGACTTCTGTAAACTGGACACAGGTTGGGGGAAAGCGGAAAACTCAGACTTACAATCACGAAACAATAAAGATGAGGAGTGAAGGAGGAGCTTTAGGGAAGGGATACAACAAGTGCCCTGAGAGAATTAAAGCCGTGTTTGCCTGCTGATGAAATCAAGATCAAGGAGGAGAAAAAAACCCTCAGGAAACAAGGCCAGTAGACACAAAGCTGATAAAGAAGAATTGCAGGTTTCAAATCCCTGGTGCAGAAAATAAATTTTAAAAGCATATGCAAGCATCTAATTTAATGTCAGTTTTGCCAGAAATCAACAGGTCTAACCATTTTTCTCTTTTGGTTAGTGGCAACGACATGTTAAATAGCTTCCGAATGGGCCAGGGGTAACAACCCCTGCATTTTTCGCCTTGAACTCTGGAAGAATCCATGGAACAGGTGCAGTTTCTCGTGGGCCTGTGAGCCCCAGTCAACATGCCGCACCTTCACTCTGGGTGCAAGCTCGTCCTTGTTTCACCTTCAGTCTGCTCCCGGGACCTCGCCTCTCCTCTCCTCTTCTCCCATTTTCCCAGACCACCGGCCAGCAGAGATCTCGCATTGCTGAGAAGTTCCTCAGGTCTGGGCTCTTTTCCTGGCCTGATGGACCAGGGTGACCCAGTGGCTTGCTCGCACACAGGCTCCCTCCTCTAAGGGGAATGACATCAGCAAACCTTCCCCAGTCACTCCCTGTAGGGTGGCCCCTGCAGGTCCAATTCTGGTGCCAGGACAAATGGCCCAGTTTGGACTGACTTTCGCTGAGGACCTCGAGGCAGGCACTGGCAGGCAAACACCTGCCCACTGGCAATAGGAGGCACTTTTTAAAGTTTGAACATAAGAGTGAAGGGAAAATTCATTTGCTTCTCTGTGCCAGCCTTCCCTCCTTCCAGCTTCCTGGTTTGTCTTGCTCTTTCCCTAACTTGTCAGCTACAATTGGCTGGAACACAGTCTTGTGATGACTCAGAACGGAATGTGTAAAAATCTTTAAGCTAAATACTTCCTTCCCTTTCCCATGATGATGAGGATCTGTGCTCTTCTTTTGATCCTTCAATTTCCAAGAAACAAACAGATTCCTGCCCAGGGTCTCCGCCAGCTTTTCACTCTGCGCATGCCTTGGCAGCCCCGCCCCACCTGCCTGGTGAACAGCTTCTGTTCCTCGGCATGTCCTCGGACCTCCCTGCCTGTTCCGGCGTCCCTGCCATCTGCTCTTGGGTTGCCACATATGCCTGCCCTTCAGAACTCTTCTTGCAATTCTAATTTCACATTATTTGCCACGTTTGTCACCCGCTGTACGTCCATGAGGGAGACACAGTTTCCATTTTTGTCCCCCACAATTCGCAGAGCTGGCACATGTCAGATACATATTAGAGAACCAAAAATACTTGCTAAATGCCCGAATGAATAAAAGGGATTGATCTGGTATTTGTTCTTTTCTCACGATATACGTTCTCAGTCATTTTCTTATACCAGGTACTTCTTGGTAGAGACAAGAAGGTTACTCAGCTTCCTAGTAGCCACCCCGAGGGCAGGCAGCCTGGGCAAGTGGCCTGTGTGGCCGGCACTGAGAAGACTTTTCTTCTAGTCCAAGGTTGAAAGCCCAGCATGATCTTTAGCCACATAGCTCATTACTCTGGGCCTCAAATTTTCTCTTTGGTAAATGAAGCTCACTATTTTCTGCTCCTTCTGCCTCATATGGGGCTGTTGGTATGACAAAATTGATTTTTAAAGGTGCTGTAGGTAGACAATGGTTACATGAATATAACATATCCTGAAGATAAAAATGCTCTGTGGCACTTCTCTACCATCTCTCGCAATTTCACATGCCATTAATGAATTCTCTAGAATGTGTTCCTTCTTTAAAGAAGACTTAATTCCAGAGAAGCTACCTTTTCAGTCAAAAGATCATCCATCCTTTAGGCAAATTGTTACTGACTACACAATTACACAAGCAACTCTAAAACAGAGTGGTAAGGTCCTCTAGGGACCTCAGAGGTCTCTCTTGTAGAAGAGAAGGGTGCCCTTCCTGGATCATGAGGTCAGAGAAGGCTGCCGGGTAAGTGAAGTCTGCGCTGGGATCTCTATCTCAATCAGCAGGAGAAGGCCAGGTGAGGGGTGTACATACATGTGACAGCAGAGAGGGCGGGGTGGCCTGTGGCAGCCTAAGTAGAGGCCCGGGTGTGAGAGGGGTCTGGAGGACCCAAACAACAAAGGGTCCATGCGGCTGGAGTTTTGAGTAGGGTTAGGGAACAGAGGAGATGGCAAGAGGGAAGACGGAGAGGCTAGAAGGGAATAGATGACAAAGGGTTTTGTTAAGAAAATATGACTTATCCCAAGAGCAGTGGGGAAATTTGGAAGAGCTTCAAGCAGAAACATTACATGATTACATTTGACTTTCAAAAATATCATTTTAGCTTGCAGCGTGAAGAATGGATTAGAAAGGGCAATGGCTGGAAACAGGGAGAACAATAGCACTGGCCCTTATGGTCCTCAGGTGAGAAGACTTGGTGGCTTAGATTCATGGTAGGAGTGGAGAGAAGAAGATGGATGTGAGAGTCAACAGGCAGAATCAAGGAACTCAACAACAATGGGATGATGTTGATGAGAGAGAGAAAAGCCATCGCTGTTAGCCTGGTTTCTGGCTTCACTTGGTGGAAGGAGATCAGGGAAGGAGAGGAGGTCTGTGGGGAGGAAGGATGATGTGGCAGGTGCTTGGAGACATACAAGTGGAGTGTGCAGCAAGCAGCTGCATTTATGGTTGGGCGCATGAGAGAGATGAAGGCTGGAGATACAGGTAGATTGCAAAGCATTCCCCATACACGTTGCTATGTGAGCCTTGGGCAGATGACATCCCCCAGAGGGGGTGTGCATAGGAGGAGGTGAGTTCTGGAGAACGGAGAGGGCACTGAGTAATCAAACTTTAAATTAAGGAGTCCAGGGAGGAGGGGCCAGCCATGTGGGAGAGAAGCCTCCAAGAGCGGGGGTGGGTGGTCAACGTACTACCCAGAGGTAAGACCTAGACCCAGAGGCCCTTCCCACTACTGTGCCAAAAACATAGAACTTGGAGTTATGCATGCCAGGAGAGATGGGGTGCAGGGCCACCCTCACACCTCCCTTTACACTGTGTCCTCTGGCACTCTTCGCTGAGCTTTCCAGCCAGAAGTGACCACCATCTCCAAATACTTACTGAGCTGCTACTTTCTGCACTGGGCACGGGGAATTTAGAAAGACATGAAATGTGGTCCTTGAGGGGAGAAAGCACTTACATAATAAATCATGACTCTGTGCAGTCTCTACAGAGCATCCTGTGACTGCTAGAGACGAGTGATTGGCTGTGGGCTCAGGGCAGACCCCAGAGGCAGGGCAGGGCGTGGCTCAGACAGAGGGAGGGGAGCATTGCAGGGAGGGCTATCAATGCTGAATTCAGAGGTGTGGAAGTGGGATGCAGCATGGTTTATCTGGGGAGCAAGGAACAGACCATGTGTTTAGAAAAGAAGACTCTTAGGGGTGAGCTGTAGGGACATGGCTGGAGCATTTAGAAGGGACCAGAGGTGGGCCTTGAGAGATGGCTGCAATTTGGGACTTCATCCTGCAGATACTGGGAAGCCAACTACAATCATTCTATCTTATCTGTGTAATCTTATCTGCGTGGTTATTGCTCCAATCTTTTGACAGCAATTTGCAGAGCCCAAGTCTCTTTATCCTTTGACTGTTCCACAGGGACTAGTTCCACGTCTCTAACTGAAGTATTTTTCATATGGATGAAACTGCAAAGATGGTTTTATGACCTATGAAGGCCAGGAATGGAGGAACACAGCTCAGCTAGAACCAGTGAGCAGATGCCCTGTCCTCAGTTTTATGGGGTGTGGGCGTGTAGCCCTGAGCACTCTCCCTGTCTCAAGAGTAGCTACCCTTGCTCATGTCACCACTTCTGAATTTGGCTTCTTGTCCTTTACTGGCGTTTGACAAATATTCAGCAGATATTTACTACTGGCCAGGGACAGTATGAGGGAACAGGAAAAGATGGTGGCTGTGACATGTTCCTGCCTGCTAGCTGCTTTTAGGCAATGTTAACACAACTTGCTAAGTCTACAACACCTATGATAGGCAAATAGGAGAGCACGGGAGGCCCCTAGCTCAGTTTTAGGAAGGTCAGGACGTTTTCCTGGTGAGGATGACAGCTAAACAGAGGGCTGAAGGGTGGAGAGCAAGGTGGGAGGTCGGTCGGGGGGGGGGGGGGTGTAGCAGGCAGGGAGATCTGGCCAGCGGGAACTGGCGGAGGCTGGAGAGGTGCCAGGCTGGGGGCCACAGGCTCCCATCCCCCTGGCCCCAAGCAGAGCCAAGGAACAGCACAGTGAGTGGCAAATGGCCCGCGTGAGCAGGTATCTGCAGGTACAGCCCATAGCCTACCTGGAGTGCGTGGGCATCGGGCGAACACAGACACCCTCAGCAGGATCCTGGCCCTGCCCATTGTAGAAATTTGGCAAAGGAGAGGAGGATGAAGATGAGGAGGAGGAGAAACTATGGGCATTCAACGTCTTCAACAGAAGACTGCATTTCCCCTCAGAATAACACTCCACAGGCGGACGTTGAAAGAAACACGTAAAAGGATTTAAACACGGTTCAAAGGGAAGGGACAGCCTGGCCTGCTGGTGATCAGAAACTCTTCTCGAGGAGCGACAGTGTGAGTGACGCGGGCTCCGCAGCAGCCGCACATCAGAGAGGAAAACCATCTCTTGACACTGACACTGACTCACAGAGCAGCAGCTGTGGAAGTTTATTTACTTTTTCTGGATTTTACACTGTAATTTTAAATTATAAATACACATTATGTCACAAACACTACTGTCTATTCCACACATATTTTCTGAGTTGTGCCAGGCACTGAATCCGGGGCAGGGACACAAAAATGAGGGCAACATGTTCCTTGCCCTTGAGGGCCGTCAGTTAAATGGGGAGACGGACCCTTGGGTAACAGCCCATGACATCACGCAGAACGTGCACTAGTGGGATGAACAAAGTGTTCCGACACCAGAGGAAAGAGAAGTTAATTCTGAGGGTTGGAACCAGGAAAGGTTGTGTAGAAGAAAGCCTAAAGCAGAGGTTTTCAGAGGATGGCCACACCTCCCTGAGAGTTGACTGGAGAGCTTATTAAAAAATGTCCTGTCTGGACTCCACTCCAGCCCTACCGAATCCAAACCTCTGTCTGGGGCAGGGAATGGTGGAAAGAGAACTTTTTTAGATGTTACAAGTTTTTTCTGTTCTTTGTTTTATTTTAAGAGATAGGGTCTCATTGTGTCACCCAGGCTGGAGTGCAGTGGCATCACCATAGCTCACTGCAGCCTTGAACTCCTGGGCTCAAGTGATCCTCCTGCCTCAGCCTCCTGAGTAGCTGGGACTACAGGTGTGCACCACCCTGCCTGGCTAATTTTTTTCTTTTTTGTTTTAAAGATGGGGTCTCCCTGTGTTGCCCAGGCTGGTCTCGAGCTCTAGGGCCCAAGGCATCCTCCCGCCTCAACCTCCCGAGCAGCTGGGACTATGTAGGTGCTCGCTCCATGCCTGGCTAAATGTTCGTTATTTATTTAATGTTTTTAGAGCCTGGTCTTGGATCTTGCTATGTTGCCCTGGCTGTTCTCAAATTCCTGCCCTCAGGTGACTCTCCTGCCGCAGCCTCCTGAGTCACTGGGACTACAGCATGCACCACTCTGCTGGCCCAGGGTTTTTCTCACGTGCATTAAGGTTTAGGAGCCAATGTTTTAAGAGATGCCTCGGACTTCCGTAGATGTAAAGAGGAGAATCAGGGTAGAGGTGACACCGTGAAGATGGAGATGTGCAAACAACTGAGCAGAGGGAGAGGAAGCTGGGAAGTTGGACCAGGGCTGTACACCCATAGGACGGTGATTCCCAGCTGTGGCTGCATCTCCAAACTGCCTGTGGAAGTGAGAAATACACCTATGTTTGGCTCCCTTTCCAGAATTTCCAAATTAGTCTCTTAGGTGGGGCTTGAGCATGTGCATTTAAGCAAAGGCTACACGGGTGATTCTGACATGCAGGAGGGTTGAGCACCACTGCATACTAGAACCATGGGAGGTTCTGAAGTAAAGGTCACACCAAGGTCCTTTTTGCTACCCACTGAGAGCCAAATTTAAGTCTTGATACAAAATCTAGAATGGCAATTACTAATGACTATGTACTAAGGACTTCAGTGGCATCCACTCCGCCCAGAAGCAAGAGACATTCCATATGTTGTGAGCATGCAATGTGATTCTTTAAAAGTTCTAAAACAGGGAAAAGCAGGACTTCTGAGCATCTAAAGAGTGGCATTAATTCTTAGATAACTACATACATCTTTAGGGAACATCAAACGAATGACATGCTGGTGCTCTGAAAGAGTTAAGGTTTGGAAAAAATCTGACAGCAAAGATTCTGATTAGCATGATGTTAAAGAGAGACAGCAGCAAGGATTTCAGTGAAGATGCCCAAGGCTATGCGAGTTAATTAATGACTTGACATTATCTCAGGGACCCCAAACTAACTGAAATTAACTTGTTGGCATTCTTAAAGTGATGTGAAAGTGGTTGATAGAAACTTCATAATATTATCTCTTCGGATTAAAGAAATCAGATATTTTGATCACCAACATCACAAAGAACAGGCTTATAGGGCATGAGTCTTCCCAAGGAAATAAAATGTAATATACAGATATGACCTGTAGCTTTTGATGAGAATTATACTCATAGCATATGTCTTCAACAGCATTTCTGCTGTTGCAGAGACAGCCACAGATTCCACACTGTAAAGCATATCAGGCTGAGGAGGAGGTCCAGGGAAGAGAGCTTATTATGTAATGTCATGTAGAATCAATATCTGGATAAATAAAAATGACCCAGGACTAGTAAATTACTCTAAGCCCGAAGGCAACAGTGCAAGTAATTCCCTCAGGTTGAGGTAAACGGATATTTTTAGTGTAAAGGCTGTCCCCTTGGTTCTCAATAGTTCATGATAGTTTAATGGAGGGAAACATAAATTATATATTAGACTATAGTTTAGTTTATATATTAGCCTGTTGACCCAGGCTGAAGTTGTAGTTTTAGTCACACTAAGAAATAGATTCTTTTTTCCTCATTCATCTTCAGGTCTGTAAATGAGTTTAAATTCATTCAAATGATAAAATAGGTTCCATCTACTGAGCATCTACTAGGTGCCACACTTTGTGTATGTCATTTCAATTCCTCTATTTAATCCTCCCTGCAGTTTGTAAAGCGAGGTGTCACTGTCTCCACTTTTGTACAGAAGGAAATTAAAGTTCAGAAAAGTCAGGTTAATTTACCCAAGATCAAAAAGTTAATTAGTGGCAGAGCTAAGTCCAAAGCTGGATGTGATATTGCTCCTCACACTTTTTAAAGACCAACTCATGTCTTCCAGACAGTTAGTAGAACGTTAGTAGCCACTCCCTTTTCTGTGCCAATTTTGGATCGTGTATATTTCCACTACAATACTTATGATGTGATGTAATTATTCACAAGCTTTTTTTTATAAGCTTTTTTCTTTATAAAATTATGTGTCTCTGAAGGCAAGATACATGTCTTCTCTTCTGTATTTGCATTCCCAGTAGAAGTGTCTGGAATGCCTACTGTGTGCTAGACACTAAGTCAGGCACTACAGATACAGGGATGAACAAGGTGGACATGGTCTCTACCCCCATGGAGCTCACATTCTAGAGGAGAAACGAATGATTAAATAAGCAATTAAAATAATTGCCATGATGGGACAAGTATAGGGATTACAGACTTTATGAGATTAAAGAGCAGGGTGCCCTACGCTATTATATGGAGGGAGGGAAGGAAGCTAGGAAGGATAGGGACTAAACAGGGAAGAGATGTCTAGGTTGAAGTGAGAGGGTTGACTCTGATTTAGCCAGGTATTGAGTGGAGGTGAGAAAAAGGAGGGAAGAAGGTTCTGGAAAGAGGAGACAATACGTGCAAAGGCAAGAGGTGAGAGGAAAATGGAGAGGGCAGGCAGTGGAGAGAGATGGGGCTGGAGATGTGAGCAAGGACAGGTCATGAAGGTCCGGGGGAAAGCTCAGGGCCCTGAGGTTGTTGGAGAGGCTGCTGGAGGGACTAACCGTGGAGCGACATGACTAGACTTAACTGCAATGGGGAGAATAAAACATGGGGAGTGAGCAGAGAGGCAGGGTGACCAGATAAGGAGACACAGTCCTGTAATCACAGTGAGAGGCTCTTGTGGCCTGGACTAGGCAGTGGCAGCAGAGATGGAGGTAGAACCAACAGGTTTGGTTTCTAATTGGATACTGGTGATTAGAGAAGACAAGTTTCTGGCTTGGGCAACTGGATGGATGGTGGAGCCATCTGCTGACTTAGGCCTGGAAGAGAAGATGGTGAGCGCAGTTGGACTAGTCTCACGTGCTCAGTGGACGTGTTCATCACGCGGATGGAGGTAGAGACGGAGTGGAATCACTCGGACTGGTAGAGAAGAGAGCTCTTGGCATGACATTTAAAGTCAGATAGAGAAGGAGGAGGCAGCAAAGGAACCCGAGAAAGGAGGAGAGGCCAGAGGGAAGAAAACTGAGGACAAGGTGATGTCCAGGAAGCCAAAGTAGATTGCAAGAAGGTGGGAGTGGTCTCACAGGGCCAAACACTTTTCCATGGTCAGTAAGTGAAGCCCTGAAAACGCTCCATGGATTTTGCGATGAGGAGGTCAGCAGACACCTTGAGAATGGTACCGGGTCCCAAGGACATGGAGCCAGCCTGCTGATGCTGAGGACCAGCGCAGAGCTCTGCTGGGGCAGAGGCACCACTTGAACCCAAGTCCTCTCACTGAAATCCAGAACATGACAAAAACTATTTTTTCCATTTTTCAGTGTATTTCCACGTAGCTGTGGGAGACACTGCCAACAGGTATGTCTGTAGGGTAGAATAAAGCTTGGCGAAGAAACTCAGAAAAGGCCAATGGAAAAACGGTCTGAGGAGACAAAGAGCTAGGACCGTGCCTCACTCATCTTTAAAGGCGCGATCCGCTGGACAGCACTGCAGCATGCAGTGCCTGCTCCCGTTGTTACCTGCCACAGAAACCACTCTGCAGCAGGGGTCTACCTGTCACGGCACTCCCTGTGTGGAAGTGACTAAACGGCGGTATTCAGACTACTCGTGAGAAGTGAACAGAAGGCAAAATACTGATCCTTAGTGCCTCTGTAAAATCTTCTTCGATGTAGACGTGTGCAGGGAGGTCAGTTGAGACGTGAAGCCAAGGCATGGCACACCTCTGATCTTGGTTCTGGGGCGGGGCTGGTTTCTCAACTCCTTGGCAGCTCCTCCTTCCCTCCTTGCCCCTCCTCTTCTTGGCTCTTTCTCTTCTGGAAGTTTCTCTCTCTCTCTTTCTCTCTCTCTCTTTCATCATTCCCTTCCTACCTCTCCACCTCCTGTCACAAAGATCTGCTGAGCGCTGGCTAGAAACCGCCCCATGGTGATGTTGCTGATAGTCATTTCCTGCCAGGGCTCCTCTACCACCCTCCCTACAAATCCCAAATGTTGATCTTTATCTCAGATGTAACTTCTGCACCCCTAAGCTTATTTCTAATGACATTGTCTCTGTGATTTTTTTTTTTTTTTGGTAGGAAATCTAAAACTCAGCCTTTCTCAAACTAACCTCGTGATTTTCACCATGAAGTCTATTTCTCCTCAAATGCTTCCTGTTTATGGTTAACAGCATTGCCACACTCCAGGCTGTTGGAATCCTCAAGGTCACATGTACTACTCTATTTCCTCACCTCCCACATTAAACTGGCAGCTCCATCCTTTAAGGCTTCTCGCAGTATCTGCGGGGCTGCGCTTCTGGGTCCACCACCACTGTCCTGCTTCAAACCTTCACTTCCTTCCTCCTGGACCTCAGGAAAGGCTCCGACCACGCGCCTTATTTCTGGTCCTGCTTCTGCCCATTGCATCCTCCACAATGCTTTTAAACTCATTTTTTCAAAAACACAAACTTGATCATTTACCTCCTGGACAAGTTTATACCCTTTCAATGATTCCCTCCTGCCAACAGGTTACAGTTGATGCTCTCATTCAGCATTGCCCAAAGGGCTTTAAGAAGGTCTTCACGGCCTCCTCACCCACCTGTGTGCCAGGCACCGTGCCATTCGCTGTAGATGAATTATGACACCTAATCCCAGCAACATCTCTGTAGGGCAGGCATTTTAAATTTACGTTGTTTTCCAAACATTAAGGTACAAAGAGATTAAGTGATTCAGCTTAGGGCACCTGGTTACCAGTGAGGCAAGAGTCAAACCCAGAGTTTATATATTTCAAGATGTTTTACTGTTTCACTTTCGTATACCAGCCAGCACTGAGCATGCATGCGTCCCTCTTGTGCGAAGGGGGAAGCACTTCTGTTACTCAGCAGGCAGTAGTGAAGGTTGCTGCCTCTGGAGTCACACTGCTTGGGTGTGACTCTTGCCACCCTCATGACCTTGCTTAGTCCCCGTGGCCTCTGGTTACTCATTGGTGCAGACTGGATGTGTGGGAAGCTGTGAGGATGAGCCCTTAGGATGGTGGGGCTGGCAAGTGGCGAGGGCTCAGCACACGCAAGGTCAGTCCCCAGGCTCCGCTCCCTGCTCTTTTCCAGCAAAGGAGTGGCTACACTCAGAGTTTAAAAGAAATCATTTATGTGCTTGGACATGCTGACTTCTGTGGAACAGTTGCTGTCATTAGCTTTAGGGATGACAATGAAGCCAGAAAAGGTGAGAAAAGTGGAAAATGATCTTTGCGTCTGAGTGCACTGAGTCATGATATGTGGAAGGATAAAAGAAAGCTCTCTTTTTTTCTAGTCCTTAAACCTCAAATGGAAAAGAAAGTGAAAATTATAGAAAATGAGTCAGTTTCTTTTTCCTTTTGATAGAATGGAGAAGATTCTAGTGGAAAATGTAGAAATAAGTGGCTGATTTCCTGAGGAATAATGTAGCCTTCTAAGAAACAAGTAAATGAATCAGAAGTAATTCAACGTGATACAAGCATTTATTAAGCACCACTCTTTGCTAAGCACCATGCAGGACATTGTGGGAAATAAGTAAAAAGAAGGGGGAGGGCTGTACTATTGGAATTGCTTGGGAGAGGTATTTAAAGTAATTCAAATTGAAAACCATATTCATGTAAAATGATAATAACAATAAACTACGTGCCAGTGCTGGGCTATCGTGTTCCCACCTCTCCTTATCTGGTCCTCGCCACGCTGGGGCAAGGACATTATCTCTTACGTACCCAGTGGGAACTGAGGCTCAGAGAAGTCATCTGCCCAAGTTCGTGCAGTGTATAGTGGCAGATTTATTATTCGAACCCACTGCTCTTCCCATTGCAGCATAATCCCTTTGCATATAAATAACCACTGCACTTTTTATAAGTCCCTAGTCTTGTTTTAAAAACCTACCTGTCTGTGTTGAGATCTAATTGCCAAAAAACCCTCACCTACTCTACCTGTGTGGCCTATCTGCATCATATTTCCCATGCTGGAAAAAGACACATCAAGATTAAAAATAAATGTACTCCTACTTTATGCAATAGTATCCCTGAAAAGTTGTCCATAAATTAATATTTTCTTAATGGAGTACTATTTTCTGTTGCTACACACCATAGATTTTCAGATAAACTCTAAATTTATCATTTACATAAAACTGATAATTATTACTACCCTTCTGTAACTTCCTCCTTATTTCTTATTTGACAGTACTCTTTTGCAATGTGCTACCCTACACTTTATGCATTTTGAAGTTTGGATGGTCATCTATTGGAATTTCTTAAAATGTGGGCATACCCATGCATTTTTTTATAGCGAGTTAATAATCACAACACAGGTGGGGATTTCCCAATCTTCCCTCTATTACTATCCTCTCACAAACACTGTGGACTCTATTTTTTCCAACTATTTTTATATTACAAATACAGCATTTATATTTACATAAACAGATTTTCAGGGCAGAAAATACAAAATGAACCTGTCATTGTTATTTCCTAATATACTCCAGGATATTGCTTTGCTAAATCATAGTCACTAAAGCCCACAAAATAACACAAACCGCCTACTTTTCCTCCCTTAAGGTGCACTATCTGAAAGAAACCATTATGTAAGTAGTGCCTCTGTTAGTTAATTAGTGCTGGTCATATTCATTTTTCTAAACTAAGAAATGAAACTAAATAATGTAGTTTACATTTTCCCCAAAATTCTAGTTAAAATTAAAAAAGCAAGGATACACTCAGCTGCAGAATGCTGTTAACAATGATTCTTTTTTTCTAATTACTCAAATCAATGGATATTAAAAAAACCCTTCATATTCAGTTTGGTTGTTGGTTTTATCAACAGGGTGGCTAATTAAAACTACTGCACATTCTGGTATGCAGTTTATGATTGTGAAAAGGTCACATACTTGAAAATAAAGTTCAGTACGCCTCCCGCATTTAGCTAATCACAGAGAGTGTTTAAAAATAATTCCTGTCCCTTTCTTCCAAGCAACTTCTTCTCTTCTCCCTGTTTGCTCATGATAGCCCATCAGTACCAACTCTCTGCCTGGGGTGATACCCTCATGGGATCCCTCCAAATGCCATGGCAAAGTGACAATTTTGCAGAGGGCATTAGAACACAAGGCTTCTGGTTCTGGCAAAAACAAAATGAAACAAAATCCTAGAAAAATGGCATTCCAAAACTGGAACACTTAACTAAGCATCCACTGGATGCAGCACTGATCTGCCAGGTCAATGTGATGAACATATACTTTAAAGTCACTGCTGCTGGGTTACGAATCATCTTTACCTCTCCTTTGAGGGGTCTCTAAATTCAGACAGGGCATCCACTCGCCCCTCTCCTCATGGTCCTCACCCCATCTATGGAAAACCAAGCTACATCTCATTTTTTGAAAATGAATCATAACCTTAAGGCAATCCTAAATCTTTTCATGCTATCAAGGCCTGATTAGCACATTTCTATGTGGATATATTCTAGTTTTTCACCATTTCTAGAAACATTGACTCTGTTTTACTCCTACAAAGCTTTACTATGTTTAGTTTCATACTGCTCAGTGGGTTTTAGGACTTCCACTCTGTTTTCTAAAATGTTGGTGAATATTTTGCTTTCATCTATTTGATGTCTGCTAGGATAACAAGTGTTGGTTATACTGTATCACTTAAATTATGTCAGCTGCAGAGGAACAAGAACTCAGTACATTTGTAGACTCATCATCATATTACTGAATTCTCTCTTGGCCTTTTCCTCCCATTGACCCTTTCTGCAATGAGCATTCTTCTAGTCTAATAAACAGACATAAAAATAGGGTGTCATAAAATAGTACAGTTAGAACAAGAGAAAAATACTGGTGGGACAGGTTAGAAGAAGGAAAAAAGCTTGGTATATAGAATTCAAAGAGACGATATTTTGTATTTCCATGGTATCAGTTGTAATATCTCCTTTTTCATTTCTGATTGAGCTTATTAGGGTCCTTTCTTTTCTGTCTCTGGTTAATCAAGTGAGGCCTGTCAGTTTTGTTTATCTTTTCAAAGAATCAACTTTCTGTTTTATTAATCTTCTGTATAATTCTTTTGGAATCAATTTCATTTAGTTCTGCTCTGACCTTAGTGATTTCTTTTCTTCTGCTGGATTTCAGATTGGTTTGCTCTTCCTTATCCAATTCCAGGATACAATTCATTAGACTGTTGATTTGAGATCTTTCTGTCTTTTGGACATAGGCATTTAAGACTATGAATTTTCCTCTTAAGACTGCTTTTGCAGAATCCCACATAAATATCATCTCTGAATATTGTAAAAACCTCTATGCATATAAACATGAAAACATTGAGGAAATGGATGAATTCCTGAAAACACAAAACCTCCCTAGGCTCAATCAGGAAGAAACAGAACTACTGAACAGACTGATATCAAGTAATGAAATTGAAGTAGCAATAAAAAATCTTCCAACAAAAAAAGTCCCAGACCAGACGGTTTCACAGCTGAATTTTACCAGACCTACAAAGAAGACCTGGTACCTATACTGCAGAAATTAATTCATAACATCAAGAAGGAAGAAATCCTCCCCAACAAGTTCTATGAAACCAGTATCACCTGATAACAAAGCCAGGAAACGGCACCACAAAAAAAGAAAACTACAAACCAATATCTCCTATGAATATAGAAACAAAAATTCTCAATAAAATCCTAACAAACTGAGTTCAGCTGTACATGAAGAAAAATTAATCTACCATGACCAGATGGGCTCAAATCTATAAATGTGATTCACCCCATAAACAGAAGCAAAAGCAAAGACCATATGATCCTCTCAATAGATGTAGAAAAAACATTTGACAAAATTCAGCACTTATCCTAAAAATGATAAGAAATCTTAACAAAACAGGCATAGATGGAACATACCTCAAAGTTATAAAAGACACAAATGACAAACCCACAGCCAAAATCATACTGACCAGGGAAAAATTGAAAACATTCCCACTTAGAACTGGAACCAGACAAGGTTGCCCAATGTCACCATTCCTATTCAATATAGTGCTGGAAGTCCTAACCAGAGCGATCAGGCAACAGAAGGAAATCAAGGGTATCCAAAGGGGGAAAGAAGAGGTCAAACTATCACTCTTTGCTGATGATATCATCTTATATCTAGAAAACCTGAAAGATTCTGTGAAGAGATTCCTGGAATGGATAAATAAATTTAAGCAAAGTCTGAGGTTACAAAATCAATGTACACAAATCAGTAGCATTCCTATACACTAACAACAGTCAAATCCAAGACTCAGTACCTTTCACAATAGCAACAAAGAAAATAAAATACCTAGGAATATATTTAATCAAAGAGGTGAAAGACCTCTAAGAGAGAACTATGAAACACTGAGGAAGAAAATAACAGAGAATGTAAACAAATGGAAAAACATATCATGCTCATGGATCAGCAGAATCAACATTGTTAAAATGTCTATACTACCCAAAGTGATTTACAATGTAATCCCATTAAAATACCAACATCATTTTTTGCAGATCTAGAAAAAATAATTCTATGCTTTGTATGGAGCCAGAAAAGAGCCTGAATAGCCAAGGAAACCTTAAGCAAAAAGAACAAATCTGGAATCATCACTTTAGCAGACTTTAAGCTATACCACAAAGCTATAATAGCTAAAACAGCGCAGTACTGGCATAAGAACACAGACATAGACCAATGGATCAGAACACAGAACCCAGATATAAAACCATCTTCATACTGCCATCTTATCTTTGACAAAGCAAACAAAAACATACACTGGGGAAAAGAATCCCTAGTCAATAAATGGTGCTGGGAAAATTGGATAGCCACATATAGAAGACTGAAACAGGATCCATACCTCTCACCACTCACAGAAATTAATTCATGATGGATAACAGACTTAAACCTAAGGCATGAAACTAAAAGAATTCTAGAAGAAAATGTTGGGAAAACTCTTATAGACATCGGCCTAGGAAAAGAATTTATGAAGAAGACCCCAAAAGAAAATACAGCAACAACAAAAATAAATAAATGGGACCTGATCAAATTAAAAAGCTTATGCACAGCCAAAGAAACAATCAATAGAGCAAACAGACAACCTCAAGAATGGGAGAAAATATTTGCATGCTGTACATCTGATAAAGGGCTGATAACCCCAATCTACAAAGAACTCAAGCAAATCAGCAAGGAAAAAAGTCAAACAACCCTATTAAAAAGTGGGCAAAAGACATGAACAGAAAATTTTCAAAAGAATATAGACTAATGGCAACAAACATATGAAAAAAATGCTTAGTGTCTCTAATTGTCAGGGAAATGCAAATCAAAACCACAATGAGATATCACTTAACTCCAGTGAGAATGGCTTTTATCAAAAAATCCCAAAATGGCTGGTCCGATGGTAGTGGGTTATCAGAACTTATTAACATTAGTGTCACTAAAGTTGGTATTCAACCCGCCACTGCTAAATTTGACTGGCTTTAAAAAAAAAAAATCCCCAAACAACAAACACTGGCATGGATGCAGATAGGTAGGAACACTTATACACTGTTGGTGGAACTGTAAACTAGTACAACCTCTATGGAAAGTCATATGGAGATACCTCAAAGAACTAAAAGTAGACCTACCATTTTATCCAGCAATCCCACCACTGAGTATTTACCCAAAGGAAAAAATATATTTTATAAAAAGGACACCTGCACCTGAATGTTTATAGCAGCACAATTCACAATTGCAATGATGTGGAAACAACCCAAGTGCCCACCAATACATGAGTAGTTTAATAAAATGTGGTATATGCATACCACGGAGCTCTACTCAGCAATTTAAAAAAAAATGGTGAACTAATACCTCTTATATTAACCTGGATGGAACTGGAGACCATTCTTGTAAGGGAAGTATCATAAGAATGGAAAAATAAACACCACATGTACTCACCATTAAATTGGAACCAATCAAACAACACTCATGTGCACATACGGAAACAAAACTCATTGGAAATCAAGCAGATGGGAGGAGGGGGAGGGGATGAGTAAATTCACACCTAACAGGTACAATGCACACTATCTGGGTGATGGACATATTTACAACTTTGACTCAAACTGTACAAAAGCCATGTATGTAACCAAAACTTTTCTACCCCTGTAATATTCTGAAATAAAATAAAATAAAATAAAAAGAATCAAAGAAAATTTTGGTCCCTTTTGACTATTATTTCAAACAGGGGTTATTTTCCTTAGTTAAAATATTTTACAAACCATCACAATGCTTTACAATGCCAGTGTTTTACCACCAGGAGGTCAATTTGTATTTACATTATTTTACATTTCTAATTTGCAATGACTTTAGAGGTAAGAGTTAATCCTTACCAACTTTCTGAGAAGGCAGTAGATGATTAATTGCAGGAAGGCAGTCTGAAGAATTTATGTAAGCTAAAGGCAGCCGATTAAAAAGCCATGATGGTAGGTTCTTATCCCAGCTACTCCCTCAATGTGCTGCAGGACCACAGAAGTCATGAACATCTACCCAGCTTCCTCATCTAAAATGCCATACAGGGCTCAGAATGACCACAGGGAGTAACAATATCAACAGCAGGGGATGTTTAATAAGGACTCATAATAATGACTGCAGAGTATGATTGCAAGTATGAGGGGCTGGATACTTAGTAATAATTAACATTTATAGTAATTAGATATTAAATATTTAATAATAGTCACATTACAAAATTGAAGATATCAAAATAGGTTAACTGATTTGCCAAAGGTTGCATAACAAATTGGTTTCTGAGCTAAGATCAAATCCATAACTCATTGCATTAATTTTCCTCACCCTATGTTAAATTTAACTATAATAAAACTAAGATTATTATATTCTCTCAACCAGGAATCTTAATTAACTTGCTTGTCCACTCACCAGTAAAATAGCTAATGTTTATACTAGCGAGAGTTAGGAGCATTATGATACTGGAGTCCTCACTGAATTAAGTTATTGAAGAAAGAAAAAAATTAATTTGGTTCCTCACAAGATTACCAGTTTTCAGTTAGTGAAATCACAGTAAAACAGGCTCAATATTAAAATAATAATCCATATGATTTCAACTTCTGAAACTTGACATTGTTTTCTCTGAATATTAAACAGAATTTGTAAGGAAATCTGTAAAGTAAAAGATTAAATCACTAAAGCCATAACCATCTCCTATACTCCTGTTCCTCAGTTCTAAACAAAAATGAGAAATGGATTATTGTAACTTCTTTTACAGTAAGAGAATAACCAAACAAAAATAAATAAGAGCAGAGGTAGAATTAAGTGAAAGCAGTCCTGAGTTCTTGTTGGTCACATGGGAGAGACAGTCACTGGCAATCTCAGAAGACCTCAACCCTGCCCGCCAGACAGAATGCTTAAATATAATGTCCTAAAGTCATTAAGCTGTTTCAGTTAGGGGAAAATTAGAATAAAACAACTTTCAATAGGTAAAATAATTATTTGTAGGTGACATGCTTATTTACCTGGAAACCCAAAATATTTACATGAAGAAATTACAAATAAGAAGAAGATACAGTGGTGGGATGAGAATTAATATATGGAAATTAAAAGCCTTTACATAAATATAATCCTAGCTAGAGGATATCAAGGAAGAAATGCTTCCATTTATTGTAGCAACAAAAATGAGAACATGCTTAGGAGTAAACTTCAGAAGCAGGGTGCAATTTCTACATGAAGAAAACTTAAAATACTATTAAAGTACAGAAAATATTTGTATATGGGAACAGATTATTATGTTCAAATTCATAAAGGGTAAAATTCAAAGTTAAGTCATAAATGTAAGACAATGTCAAAATTAACCAACTTGAAGTAAACATTTTTTTTGGTACCAGGAATCCAATACTAAAGTTCATCTGGAAAAATGAGCAAGCAAGATGAGCTTCTGAAAAGGAAGAATATTAATAGGGACTAGTTGCTACTTTGATTTTCAACCCTAGTATAAAGGTACAGCAATTGAGACATTGTGGTCTTGATGCATGAACAGAGAGTCAGATCAATGCAAATAATATAATATACATAAGGAAATTTAATATGTGCTAAAGGGGAAATTTCAGATCAGTGGTGAAAAGATGGACTATTTAATTAGTAGTTCAGGGACAACAGGATAGGCAGCTAGAAAAAAAGGATGTAAATCTTGATCTCACACCTTACACACATACAAATTCCAAATGGGGCAATATTTTCAAGTTACAAAATGAGGCAGTAAAAGCACCAGAAGAAACGATGGTAGATTTCTTTTTTAAGGAAGGAAAAGCCCTTCTAAGTGTGATATAAAACTAAAAGCCACAAATGAAAAGATTGATATTTTTGAATACAGAATACATATAAAAAGCTATAAATAGTGCTATAAGCAAGGCCAAAGACAAAAGATAAGCTGAAAAGAATTTACACTTTGCAATACAGCAAAACAGTTCATTTTCACTCCTCCCCACACCAAGCCACAACTAAATGGGTGCAGGATTTAACTGAGTGTTCACAGCAAAAGGAATACAAATGTCTCTTAAAATACGAAAAGATACTCACCTCATCCTCATTTTTAGTACTATTTTTTTTTTTTTTTTTTACCTACTTGATTGGTGTAGATAAAAATGTTTCCCAATACAACGTGTGGGGAAAAGAGGCCCCCTCGTACTTTGCTGCTGGGAGTCTAGTAGTACTAGTTTTATAGAGAAAATGTTGGCATTACCTAAAATGCACATACTTATTGATCAGCAATTCCATGCACAGAATCTATCTTGAAGACGCTCACAAGTGTGAAATGATGAGTGGAGAAAACACTCTTTAGCATTTTTCACATGGCAAACATTGAAAACGACCTGGCTGGCCATCGGCAGGGGACTGGCCAAACACAGTCTGGTATTCACCATGCGGTGAAACGCGCGAGGCAGCTCCACACTTACAGATAGGAATTTTACTGCTACAGGACAGGAGGGAAGTGTTTGACAACATACACGGTATGCCATCATATGTGCAGGTATGCACATACATGCACATACCTAAATAAGCAGAGCTTATCTCTGGAGAGATCCACCAGGAAAGGACAGAGAGATCACTCCCAGGGAGGGAGCCAAGGGCTGAGGGGCAGGAGCAGGGAGGGAACTTATTTTTCACTGTATAATCCTTTATACATTTTGAATTTTGTACCACGTACATATTACCTATGAAAAAATCAATAATATACTTTTTAGTTTTGTAAAAACTCTGGGTAATGGAATAAGTAGTTAGCAAAAAGCCAAGTCTGGGAGAGTTAGACTGTTAAATGAAAGAAAGCAGGAACATGTATGTAAGTACATTTTCTGACTTTATCATTTGGTTTTAATTTTCAATGATTTATTAAACAAATGAAGTATTAGTTTTATTTAGATAAAGAAGAGGCTCTTAGAGGGAAGCAGCTAACACAAATTACTTTTTGTTTAGGGGGGTCTCCCTTCTCAGACTTGCATGTAATTCTTTTAGCATTAATTGGAATCATTAGAAGTTCACTGCAGAGAAGACAGAGAAAAAGAAGAAAAAAATTATCTTTTTCATTTTAAAGTTTTGAGGGTGACAAATCTTAATTTACAGTCTTATCTGAGCAGGCCCAGTGCATTTGCTTTGGTTCCCCCACTTCAAATTTTGTCAAATAACAAAAATTTCTTTCAAATTTTCTCTTTGTATTTACTGTTATCTCAATTTCTCCTTATTTCATTAATTTTCTAAGACTTTCCTGGCTTGAAGTTTCATTGCACTTAAAAACTTCTTATAATAATGATCCACTCATGGATTGACGGGCACTTGGGTTGTTTCCACATCCTTGCAATAGTGAATTGTGCTGCCATAAACATTCGGGTGCAGATGTCTTTATCATAGAATGTTTTGTGCTCTTTTTGTGACTTTTTAATAATACCATTCTGACTGGCATATGGTGGTATCTCATTGTGGTTTTAATTTGCATTTCTGTGATGATTAGTGATGTTGAGAATTTTTTCATATGCCTATTGGCCGTTTGCAAGTCTTCTTTTGAAAAATGCCCATTCATGTCTTTTGAAGTAAAATATTTTAAAACAGGCATATAAAGATGGAATATACTAAAACTGCTTTATAGGTCATGAACAGCCAGGCAGCTAAATTAAACCCAGTGTTTTTTTCCTTTATAAATACAATAAGCTTATTGTTATGAAATACTCAATATATTTGCAAACTAATTCTACCAGCTTATCTTTCCCTTTACCTAGCTGGTTCCATTGAACCTAGCTGATCCAATTTTATAGTTGCTCTTTGGCTAGACTTCCCCATAAAATATTCAATAAATCTAGTTGTTACTAATTAGAAGGCTGGGGTTTGTGATCACATGCAATCCAAATTCTAAGCCCAGCTTGTGTTCTGATTTACTCTCCCCTCCCCCAGTGGGAGTAGAATGGACAATAAGAATTATCTTAGTTTCTATTTCAAAGGGGATTTTGCAAGCTGATAAATCTGTTGCTAACAAGCACAGTGGAATGATGAACAGAGTATTCTGGTGTATTCGGGTTACAGGTTTTCTGGCTGCAGAGAAGATAAATGCCTTCCTTCGCCTCATTTCAGGTAGGTACAGAACATACACGAGGTGTTACTTTTCTGTGCCCATCTAACTTCTAAGCATTTATAAGTTGCAAGGATGGACTATTCTTTGCCTCTTGAGAAATTTAGAGACCAGAAACATCTCAGTATTTTTTTTTTAAAATGAGAAGCATTTATTATATTTAGCTCAAGCATCTGTGGGTCAGTGATTTAGGCTCAGCTAGGCTGGGCAGTTCTGATTTCAGCTGGGCCCACTCATATGTTTGGGGGATGGTTGCTGCTGGCTGAGCAGGATGGATGTGGCCTTGGCTAAGATGACTGCAGCAGGTGGACTCTGCTGCACAGGTCTCATCCTCTAGCAGGCCAGCTCCAGCCTGCTTTCACCGTGGAAGGCAGAGGAGCAAGAGAGGAAGAGTAAATGGAAAAGCGCTGTCTCACGCCTCCGCATGCATCACATCTGTGGACATCCCTTGGCCAAAGCCATATCAAAGGCTGGGAAAACAGACCTGCATTTTTAACGAAAGAACTGAAAATCACACGGTAGAGGACCTGGATATGGGGAGGGTGGAGAATTGAAGGGATTCATGCAATCTTCTACGGTGCAGGGATCAGAGCTGCCCTGGGAATGTTTTCTAATTCCCCCCATACAGTCCTTCTGCCACAGGAACACACTCCAATCCACGCCGCCCCCCACCCCCTGCCCCCAATCACACACACACACACACACACACACACACACACACACACACATCGCTTTGCTGGGTAAGAACCACTTCCTCTTCCTCTCAGGCCCTACACAAACAAAGCTTCTTCCCAGGCCCACTCAGTTTCCATGTTGGGCCATGGGCTTCCACAGTGCAGGAATGGCTGACTGTATCTACTGAGGAAAATACTTACCGGACACTGTGCTACTTATGGAGACAGCTGCTGGCCCCAAGGACTCCTGACTAGTGGGAGGAACAGAGTGACACGAAATTCCAATGCAACACAGCAAGGGGCGCAACAGAGGAAAAGCAAATGCTACAGTGGCTGGGAGATTTGAGGGTAAAACCTTTTATACATTCATAGATATATTCTTCTTCTACTTCAAAAAGCAATTAAAGATATGAACTCCAGTTTCTTCAACAGATACCATGCAAGGAAAAAACAGAGGAGGCAAAACTACAGATTAAAAGAGATGTAAGAGACACAAAGCATAGTAACCTAATCACAGTGTGCTCTTATTTTGACCCTGATTTACTGAAAAAATGATGTCATTCATGAGATGACTGAAAATTTTAATGGTGATATTAAGAAATTACTTTTACTTTTTTTGGTTGGATAATGGTATTATTGTGGTTATGTTAAAAGCAGTGCTTATTTTTAGAGGTATATACTTAAATGTTCATGAATAAAATGATATAATGTTTAAAATTTGTATCAAAATAATATGGGAGGGAGTGCAGATGGGGCAGAACCGACCACAGGTTGATGGTGGCTGGGTCTGGTGATCAGCACATGGGGCCTTCATAGGGTTCTGTTGACTTTTTTGCCAATTATTTTATTATGGTAAAATTTGAATAATGTTTACCATCTTAACCATTTTAAGTATACAGTTCAGGTATTAAATACATTCATAATGCTGTGCAACCATCACCACACAGCTTTCACCAGTGTCCTCCGTGACCCCAACGCCCTTCATTCTCACGGGAGGCGTTTTCAGTGCCACATGCATTTTCCAGTCCTCATTCCAGTCAACCCACAGCACTATGCAGTGCTGGGATCTCTCCTTCCTGCTTGACACATGCTTTTCTCTGGGTGCTCAAGACACAGCAGGCCTTGCCTCTCCCCCTGCCCTTCTGATCAGACTCTCCCTGCTCCATCTCTTTAGGACTCATCCCCTTTCGTCCACCTTGAGTGTTAGATTCCTCAAGAATTGAATCCAGGCCTTCCTGGAATACCCTTTCCCTAAGTGATTGCATCCTGATACAGGAGTTCAATTACCACTCTGGGAACACACTACCCACAAATGTTTTCTTTCTTTTTTTTGAGACAGTTTCACTCTATTGCCCAGGCTGGACTGCAGTGACGTGATCATAGCTCACTGCAGCCTCAAACTCCTGGGCTCAAGTGATCCTCCTGCCTCAGCTGTAAGAGATGGGGTCTCGCTTTGTTGCCCAGGCTGGTCTTGAACTCCTGACCTCAAGCGATCCTCCCGCCTCGGCCTCCTAAAGTGCCAGCATTACAGGTGTGAGCCACCGTGCCAGGTCAACCTACAAATATTAAGCTCCAGCACAAACTTCACTTCTGAGCTCCTGACCCATATCCTTGCTACTTGACATCTCTTAGTTTTCTTAAAGGCCTCCCAAAGCTGCAAGTATTAATGCGTAACTCCTGGCCCCACTGTCCTCAGATCCCAAAGCTGGTCTTTTTTGAGCTTCCTCATCTTAGCGAAAGGCACTGCCGTCTACTCAGTTGTCCAAGTCATCCTTCATACCTCCCTTCTCTCACCCCCGCTACCCAAGTCCTGTCGATGCTCCCCTCTGAAATGCATCTGGAATGTATTCTCTTTCTCTTTTTCATCCCACCACACGAGTCTGAGCTATCATTGCCTCTGTCCTGGAAAACTTCAGTAATTTTCCATCTGGTCAACTTGTATCTGTTCTGCACTGTCCCTGTCATCCCTGCTCCCTGCCCCCGCGCCCCCCTCAGGCCATTCTCAGTTCCAGGCCCGACTCTCCGCTGCTTCCCTCTGCAGGCCCTGCACGCTGCCCTCGGTGATGGGCCCTTCCCTCCCTCCCCAGGCCTCACGACCTTCTGCTCATCCCTTAAGTCTAAGCTCAGATACCACTCCCTCAGGAAATTTCATCTTGTTTCCTCAATTACATCAAATCCTTTTAGAATAAATAGGCTCTTAAGAGCCTTCTATATATTCTTCTTTACAGCACTTGTCACAGGTACAGGTTGATGTCATTTGACTAAACTGTCTCCCCAACTAGAATGTAAGATTCAATAAAGGTGGGCATCTGTGTCTGGTTTTGGTAAGCAGTGTACCCCAATACCTAACACAGCACTCACTAAGCACTACACTATCTGTAGTATTTACTAAATAAATGAACCAATGAGCTCCAATACTTCTGCTTTTAACAAGGCAAACAGAGATCTAAGTCTTTGACTTAAATTACATAACAATGAATTCTTTTATCTCACTTTTAACGACCAGGATTTCCCAGAGCTTATTAACTAAAAAACTATTCTCTTCTGTATTTCTTTTCTTCGACATAGCTAAGGTTTGGTCAACTGTCTGAAACTCAGTGTTGGGCACAGGGTAATTGCTCCATAAAATGTTTGTTGAGTGGCTGATCTTAGAGTAAAAGGATCCTCTAGTAGGTTCATTATTTTGTAATTTACTTTCATTGAATCAAAGTTATATATGGATGTTTTCTCAAGAGCACTAGTAAGGGATAACTTCTTTTGTTTTTAAAAGACCCTGGGAGTAGGCATGATTTTGAATTGTGTTTGGAATGTAAGTGCTCAGATGTCTGCTTTAAGAAAAATCCCTTTAAGAATGCACTAGAGGCCGGGCGCGGTGGCTCACGCCTGTAATCCTAGCACTCTGGGAGGCCGAGGCGGGCGGATAGTCCTGAGCTCAGGAGTTCGAGACCAGCCTGAGCAAGAGCGAGACCCCGTCTCTACCAAAAAAATAGAAAGAAATTAATTGGACAGCTAAAAACATATATAGAAAAAATTAGCCGGGCATGGTGGCGCATGCCTGTAGTCCCAGCTACTTGGGAGGCTGAGACAGTAGGATTGCTCGAGTCCAGGAGTTTGAGGTTGCTGTGAGCTAGGCTGATGCCACGGCACTCGCCCCAGGCAAGAGAGTGAAACTCTGTCTCAAAAAAAAAAAAAAAAAAAAAAAAAAGAATGCACTAGAAGAACATTAATATTGACATGCAGCACTAATTCTCTAAAGTAGAGTGAAAACGCTTCACCAACTCATTACCCTTTGATGAAAATACACACATCTTCCATTTGAGTCTGTGTTCAAGCCATGGCCACAAATGGATGTGGTGGGGAGCTGGCCTGTCTGTCCATCACTCATTTTGTCTCAAACTGGCGCTTGGGAAGGTGTTTCTCATGCAGGTGTAATTCACGTTGGAGACCTCAGCCTCTGCTGCAAAGCACTTACAGGACACTAGCCAGCAGCTGGCTCCCATGGTGACCAGCAGGTAGAGGCCTTGGTGCCCATCAGCCAGCCATGAGCTGCGTGGGCCCGTGAAGGTTACGTGCACTCTGTGCACACCACTGTTAAAAGAAAAAAAGAAGGAGGATGAAGAGGGAGGAGGAGGAAGAGGAGGAGAAGGAGGGAAAGAAGAAGAAAGCATAGCTTGACTTGGAGAGCTGTGGGGAGTAAGTGGGAGAAGTACCAGGGGGCCTGGCAGAGTGGGCACTCCCTGCCTTCTCCCACTCTTCCTCCCAGTCTCAAGTGGTTGATCAGAAGAGTAACTGCTGTCTTCAAAGATCACAGAATTGGCTTTGCTTCCAAGTACCTAAATATGTCTTTCCAGTCTAAGTCTCCACAGTCAATGTGCCACAGTAAGCTTGGCTTCCATTCCCATAACACCCTAAGGGTCTTACTAGCCCGCAGTGCACCCGCTGCGGGACAGCGCCACTACAGCTCAGCGAGCCCGTCTCCGTCTCCGTTCTCCTGATTATCCCTTGGAAAACGAGAGGGCAAAAACAATAGGAACTTGTCAGCGGCTTTATTAAAGCGAAGTTTCAAAAAAGTCACTTTGCACAAAAAGCCCAATTTGTAATTGCATGGAACATAACTATGCGATTCTACCATGTTCTTTATTTGTTAATACAAATTTTTAGTCAGGATATGAGCTAGCAAAATGCTGTTGCAAAACATAAGTGTGAGTTCAGGAAGGCAGTAAATACAGCATTTTGAATATTGTAAGTAATTATCCATAACACTCATGCTACTCAATTTGGTATGAAATATTAAGATGCCAAATTACAAAAACCATTACAATGTGCTGCACAGGACTCTCTTCAATAAATGCTACAAAAAGTAACATAATATTTGGAGGACATTAGGCCAAAAGAAGAGCTCAAAGTTAATTTCTGTATTCTTTTCCTCTGGATAAAGAACTTGCATAATGTGTCTTCTCACCAAATCCTATTTTCCCCACATACTTTCCCACAGTGTGTCAGAAATTCTTTAGGACCATATAAAATCTGGTTAATTAAACCTTAGCCTTTTCCTTTAATAGAAACTATGTAAAAACTAGTTATACTCACCATTCTAAAAAGCAATTAACCTTGTAGACTTCACAATGATGAAAATATTAATAAATTCACTGTGCAATTTTTACAATTTAAGATCAAAGTTCTTTAGTCTTTATAAATGGGGATACCCTCTATTATTAATACTTGTGCACAGCAATTTCTAAAGTATCTAATTTTAAGCAACTCAACAAAATCAATGCCTAATATTTTCCAAAAGACAAATATAATCTGACTCCAGGGTGCACAGTGGCTCTCGGATTTGCTATTTGAATAAAATCCACGTTGTTCCCCAGTAGCTCCATGGGCTGCTGCTTTGAAGTGTATGACTTCTGGTGTTTAATGGATTTAAAAAAAAAATTCCCTTAGAGCAGTAACACGGGTCTGAAATGAGCTCTGGAGAGAGGGAGTCAAAGCAAGAAGAAGATTTTTTTTCTCCCAGCAGGTGATCTGCTCATAATGCGGAAAAAAGTTAAAAAGCAAATTTTGTTGTAGAATGTATATTGGTCGGCTCTTAAGCTCTTAGAAGTATTCTTAAGATGCTACATATTAAAGGATCATGGGCATGTGACGCCAACACAGTTGGTGATCCCGTTTTTCCTTCTGCCTCGGGCCTGGGGGAAGCAGGTGTGGGAGGAGGAGGTGGTGACAACTGCCGCCAGGGTCGGTGCAGGGCTTTGTGAGCCTGTGATGTTGCTGCGTAGACTCTTCCTCGGCCTGACAGAGGCATCCTTTGTGGAATACTTGTGCTCTTATTCCACACTATATCTTCAGTAGATGCTGCTCGACAGAACACACAGCGCCAATCTAATTTGGTTGCCGGTCCAGAAGCATTCCATTGCCCACCCTGGATTGATGAGATGCCGTGGAGACCAGCAGAGTCTGCACTAACATCTTTGTTCAGGAATAGGGCCACAAAATCCTGGTGCATTTCCTTGGTAGGACAGATTCGGGGGATGAATTTCTTGAAAATGTCAGTTGTGGACTGAATTTATTCTGTGACGGTGGTGTAGACACTGACCCTGGCCCCGGGTGGAGCCCCCCTTCCTGTTTCTTGCTGGGAGATCTAAGGTGGTGGGACTTGTGCCCATGAAAGGTTTCCTCCTCGGGGGGTTGCACTGTATTAATGCACCCTGGCAGCATCACTGCCCTATTTTTCAGCAGCAGCTTTCACTACATTACATTAAAAATTCCTGGCTTTGCAGGATGAGTGCTAATAGCAGGGACGATTCAAAGTGGCAGGGGTGGCTGCTGGAGCAGATAGTGCAGCAAACACCAAAGGGGTCTTGTAATATTTCCCATCAGTTAGCTACTCTGTCTCATTAAACATGGATGGTACATACATATTTGGCCACTGAACCCTGTGCTTGATTATTGATGGGCTTTCCTCACGGTTTCTCTAACATGACATTGTTCAATTATAAAATTTCTACTTTGGAGTTTTTTGAAAAGCAATTGGAGGTAATTCCAAAGGCTTACTAAGAACTTAGAGAAACACTTAGCAATGAATAAAAAATTTCCTTTAAGTCAGCTTCATAAGTGTTTTCTCTTTGATGTTTTGGCTTAAAAATTATGAATACAGATAGGTACTGACAGCATGCTACTGATCAGGAATTCCTATTAACTGCCTTTATGGCATCAATCAATACAATTTAAAGTGATGTTAAAACAATGACTCTGAAGTTGAGTAAGTCTGTGGAGTGCTTTCTGAATCATAAAGCAATAAAATATGTTCCACGTATTTCCAGAATCAAATTAATTACAAATTTTCAGAATATGGCAGTTGATATATAGCTTTCGATTAATCAATATATTAGATTACAATAAATATGGATCAGTGCCTACTCCCTGCCAGACTCTGGTCACTATGAACCATGCTTACTGTGTCTTATATGCCTCTTATGGAATAATCAGCACCAGTCTTCAGACATTCAAGCAAATGGAAAAAAAGGTCAAATATCCTTGTTTGACCTTTGCAGCTGAAAGGGCAAGTTACAAAATTTGTATGTATTTTTTCCATCTAATTTTCTGGGGGAAAAATAAAATCACAATTTAAGTTTTACAAATAATTGACTTTTTCTTACTTTGCCAATAGTGAAGAATTTTCTGTTTCAAGACTCAGGGAGTTAGCAGGCTAGTGGACATGAAGAATTCTGACATTGTTAGTTTTCAGGGAAAAAAACATACCAACAAACTGGAAAATACATTCCAATGGACCAAAATCATGCTATGCAAAGTGAATGCTACAAATCCCTAACCACAGCGCACACTTGATGGCAAGGCAGAAACCATTTACAGTTCAGGGAATTCCAATAGCAAGTTCTGTCAATTTGTACTTCCCACAACAAATTTGTCATTTGGAAGAACAAGGCCAATTTATAAATGTGTGATGATCAACCCACCCTTGTTCGTTCTGTCTTCTCATTTTCAAATGGCATAAGGGGTTTCCTATATATTTCTAGCTAGTTTTGGCTCTTCAAAATACACCGCACTAAGATAGTAAGACAGTTTGTAATCTATCTCTCTATATATTAGTAAAGCAGAGCTAAAATATCAATTTGATCAGGCAATAAATACTCTCCAGAGAGAGGGGCAAGAGACTTAGTTTCAGAAATGCAACAAAATTCATCCAGGACTGAGTTTCCACCAGGACTGGCACAAGGTTAGGCTGAGAGGATGCGAAAATTAGTGAAGATTTCCTGCCTATGAGAATGTGAAAGCTGTCAGCACTAAATGGAGTCACTATGTCAAACCCTAACAACGTGGTGCCGGAGGCCATGAAGGGAGGGTCCTCATACACATTTGCTGACAGCAGAGACTATCACAGGATACTCTGCCAAACCCACAACCTTGCACAAAGATTATTTCTATGAGGGCACCTGTCCAGAAACTGCCTGTTCCACTAACGGACTGATTCACCCTTGTTATTAATCCTCATAGCCAAGGATAATTGTTTCAAAGCAACTAGTGTAACCCCCTCGTTTTGCCTTCCTGTGCCTCTCTGGATGCACCTATTGTCCACCATAGCATGCATATCCTGCTTGCAATCCTCTGCTATTTCCAAATAAACTCTTTCTTCGGAGAGCCTGTGTCTCTGTTGTTATTTTAAGTTGACAAGAAGTTCACAGTCTAGTGGGCACATAAATGATACGTTCAATAAAGGCAGATGGACTAAATATTATGTGAAAAGTGACTGAAAAAAGAAATCATGGCATGCAAATGCTCTTGCAAGGTCTAATTGACCTGGATGGGGTAAGTTCTGTACCTCAAATATTTTTTGCCTGTTTTGACCAGGTGCTGGGAAACGCATCACTTCTCTTCTGATACTGCTCTTTGAGTCCCCCCGCTTCTCTTCCTGCCTTGGAGAAAAGGCTCTTAATGCTTTTGTGCATTTGCGCATTCTTAGTGATAACATCTTCTCCACTATACTCTCCAAACTCCATTTCTATGACTCCACAGATCCCCGCTTGAGAAGTGATGGACTGAGACACCTGACTCAGACTGCATCTTCACAATGAGTTTTTGGCAAACAAACCGTCTCATACATGGCTTCACCTGAGTCCCCGAAAGTGCCTGCTCACATCAGGAGGCAGTGTGGGGCGGCAGCTCCCCCACAGGGTGGGGCCTCTGCAGTAGGACCTGAGTTCAGTTCCGAGCCTCATCATCTTTAGCTGTGGGATCAAGGGCACCTGATTGGACTTCTGCCTCTTAGCTTCCTCTCACTGCAGGGGTGTTATATCAGGTGCTCCCTGTGCAGGATTTGGCACACACAGTACTCGCACTGCCAGTGAATGGAATGCTGAGCAAACGCCCTTTTCTCCCTGTGCCCTCTGTCCCTGCCCCTCCCCTGACACCCGCTTCACTTCTCGCCCATTGGATCTGGGCCCCTGTCACTTCCTCAGAGACAGGCCCTGACCTCCTAGCACCCCATGCTGCTCTGTCTTGGCACTTAGCCCAGCTGTAACCTCACACAGATCAATGCCAGTCACCATGTGAGGTCCATGACAGCTCAGACCAGCCTGCTCTCGTGTACTGTGGTCTTCTCCCTCACGCCTAGAATGCCGGATGTGTAGGGAATGTGTGCTGAATGGACAAATGCAGGCCTCTGGTGCCACAGAAATGGTTCTCTGGAAACACCTCGAGGCCCTGCGTGTTAGGGGAGTGACACCAAGTGGGTGGGCTTCGGGCTCTCTCCCCTTTCCCAGGGGCACAGCTTTTATCTGCTTCACTTGTGGATTACTCCATGGGATCCCACTGGAAGACACTAACGTATAGTTTAGAAACTACTTTTTTCAGGACTTTTTCCAAGGACTTACACCTTTTACCTCAGGAATCTGTGAGACAGTATGACTAGATACTTCAGTGTCGTCTGCTTGGAGAAGCCACTTAAATTGCACATCATATCTATTTTCAGTGACTAGTTATATCACCCTGAGACATATATATATATATATATATATATATGAGAGAGAAACCATTTTATCCACTCCAACTTCTCTAAGGAATTTCCTGGGGGTTCATGGTGTTAAGGAGGTTTTAACCTTTGGCAGAATGGAGCCCCTTCAAGAAAATCTCTGGCATTTTTGGCATTCATTCCAAGCTTAATTTTTATTGTTTAAAGACACTTCACCCATACCTAGTTATCTTTCAAGTCACTAGGCCTAAAAGTTACTAAGCATTGGACAGAGGTGCAGGATGCTAAGCCATGACCACCAAGACAAAGAACCATTCTTCTGGCCGCGTGTGGTGGCTCACGCCTGTAATCCCAGTACTCTGGGAGGCCAAGGCGGGAGGATCGCTTGAGGCCAAGAGTTCAAGACCAGCCTGAGCAAGAGTGAGACCCCGTCTCTACCAAAAAAATAAAAAGAAATTAGCTGGACAACTAAAAATATATAAAAAAATTAGCCGGGCATGATGGCACATGCTTGTAGTCCCAGCTACAAGGGAAGCTGAGGCAGGAGGATTGTTTGAGCCCAGGAGTTTGAGGTTGCTGTGAGCTAGGCTGACGCTATGGCACTCTAGCCGGGGAGACAGAGAGAGACTTTGTCTCAAAAAAACAAAAACAAAAACAAAAACAAACCAACATTCTTCTGAACAGATATATTTGAAAGTAAGGTTTCTTTGACAGTGTATTCAAGATGCAGACTTTTTTTGGTTGGGGGTGATCTAGACCAGCAGCCCCCAACCTTTTTGACACCAGGAATCGTTTCACGGATGACAATTTTTCCAAGGACTGGGAGTGGGGGCGGTGGGGTGTCGTGTGTTGGGAGGAGGGTGGTGTGGCGCTCAGGTGGTGATGCACGGCCCATTTTCTAACAGACCATGGATCAGTACCAGGCTGCGGCCCGGGGGTTGGGGACCCCAGATCTAGATAGATTGGGCGGGAAACATGTTTAATTTTAAAGCTAAGCAGAAAACAATACTCAAACAAGGACTGCTTTGAAAATTTGTTATTTATCAACCCCCATGTTCACAAAAGTGAAAAAAAAAATCACCTTTTGATATAACATATAATAAAGAAACAATAACTCCCCCCCGACCCAGCAATTTAGCAAAGTGCAACCCATCATCTGACACAGATCCCGGGGGAGGGTTGCCCATACCCTAGAAATAGTCACTGAATTGGAACCCAGATTCTCATAGCCCCCAGGGAAGGATCTTTCTGCCTATCTCATGATATATGTGTGAATCACAGATGATTAAACTTTTATCCTCAGCCTCCTCTCTGTATATAGAGACTTTGGGTCTCTTTTTAAACATACCAATATCAGTTGTGAAAACAATCAGTCTGCAAGTGGCTGGAAGGCAATGAGCTCAGGCGCACTTACCAGCAAAGCTGAAAACACCTTTGTGTTTCAGGGAAGCAGTGGTTTCCCCTATTTTGTTTTAAAGGATGATTTGGGGTAGATATGTTCATATTTCTTTACAATAAAAGGGATTTGAACTGTAAAATTCATTAACAGTAATACTGTAAAATTCCTAAGACAGCAATTCTCTCATCTCCAAGAAGAAATTTCTGGCCAAGGAGAAAGGCATTCTTCTCGAGTAAGGAAAGACTGTCATCAAAGAGAATAAGAATGTCAGAGACGGTGACATAGCTTTTGACTTAAGACTTCAATGCCAATCTATTCAATAAAAAGCAAAATTCCCAATGTTTCTGCAGAAGTTTACTTTTATGTTTAAGCAAGAGCTTAGCAATAGTCAAAAGGAAGCGAAAGTCACGGCATCTGCAGCACGCACACATGTGGGCACAAGGTGCCCCAGTCAGGTTACCGCTCAAGTGTTAATAACCCACCTCTGATGAATTTGCAGAGAAATGTCTGAGCACTGGTCCCACCTTCATTTACTTGTATATCGTGTTTTACTTTTAATACCCTTTCCTATCGGTTATCTCTTTTGATCCACTGAATTGCTTTGAGAGAGAAAGGATCTCCGCTTAACAGACAAGGAGACTAAGGCTCACAGTGTAAATGGTTCTGCCCCATCAGGCAGCGGAGTTTTGTATGGGCTTAAAGTCAGGCCTCCCAAGCAGCTCTGATGGATTTTCCTCTTTCCTCGAAACCGCACAGTGAACTCAATGAGTGTGTTGTGATGAAGTGGTGTGCTACAGGGAATAGCTTTGCATATGGTTAGGAAACACTAACCATAACTCTGTCATTTACCCACTGTGTGACCTTGGACAAATCACTCACCCTGCATCTCGATCGCCTCCACAGTGAAATGGGAACCACAGTGCTTCAGAGGGAAAAAGGAACAAACCGATTTATAACACGGGAAGTGCTAGGTGAACATGTTATTATTATTATTGCCATCATAGTGAACATATTAAGAAAAGTTGACACCACTGCTAAAAATGGTTTAAAGTGTGTTTGTCATAGTTACAGAATAAAAACTAGGCAACAGTGTATGAATGACAATCCATGACCATTGGGGAAAATTTTAAAAAATCATCATCTTTCTAAAGGCAAATAAAAGAGAAGAATGTCATCAAAATAGCTACATCAAGAATACCTCGGAAAACGTCACTTGTTTTATAGTTTCTAGTTTCCTTAAACACTGGTTATTCTATTGTTTAGTGTATTTATTTTCTTATGATTATTTTGTAATTTGATTGTTCTGCACATCAAGACCACTAAGGGCTTGGTAGTTAAAATTTGGAAGAAAAATTGCACCAACTAAAATTATTCAAAAAAGGAAAACAAATCAATGAGGAAAAGCATAAAAAATAATGAATGAGGAAAAACCATGCAAATAATAGAACAAACAGTTGTCTGTGCTAATAAATAAAGTCTACAACATAAATGATACACAACGTACCCCCACAAGGCAACGGTAACTATGGCAACAAGAAGAGATGCAACGTACTCAGAGTGACTCAACTATACACCTAATTGATATACTAAGCATATTTCAGGTATATTGCATAAACCTATTTTCATTTGGTACTGAAATGTTTTATGTCCCTTATTTATGCAAAATTACTCATTTTAAAAGCTATTCCTTTAATTTACAAAGAGATAAAAATTTCTTGTGCCTCCTAACTTATGATCAGCGTGACTTAACCCAGTATACAGGGGCCAGCAACAACTCTCATTTTCTACTTCTCAGTAATGAATTTTGGTTTGGACATTTAAGGTGATAACACTCTGATGATACAGGTGAGAATCATTTACGTATATTCAAGACATCAAATCCTGATTCTCCCTTCTCCTTAGACACAGGTTCTTCACATTATTATTTAAAAGCCTTTTGTCTCCCAGCAATTTAACACTATGTCAAAATAGCAGTGCTGTCTGGGTAGAGAATTCCCAGGCCAATCTGGCTGAAGGCCTTTAGGAAAAGGAATTCCACTGCCTCATTCCCTAAATTGCTCCAGCATCTTGAACCTTCTCTCCTATCTAACCTTTCTGCTGTATCCTTAGAACATTCTCTCCTATTTAAACTTTCTGCTGTATCCTTAGAACAAGCCCTGAACTCTTCTTCATTATCTATATCTTTATGGAGTGTAAATCCCAAGTTTAGAAAACTTTTTATATAAAACAGGCGTGTTTTCCCTCCCCAAGGAGACTGTGTATCAGGGTCGTTTGTTTTAAAAGTCCACAGTATCTATAATAACGGGGGAAAGTGTCTCACGCTATCAGTCTGCTGCAGAGATGCAAGGGCTTTCTCTCTTTGATCCCAGGTATATTGAAGGTAAAGGTTCTTGGCTGTAGCCTGGGGATATATCCTTTTAGCACTGAAATTACAACAAGGGAGACAAAGCCTGGCAGTGTTCTGGGAGAAACGGTGACTGACTAACGGAGAGAACTGCTTTGCTTTGGGGGCATCACCCACACCCACGTACACCAACACAATCCTTTTGTGTTCAGAGAATCTAAGGATGGAAGTGCCCACATCCATCAAACCCAAATTACAGGTTGATCTGACACTGGGAATAAAGTGACTCTATTAGAATTCCCTATCACCTTGCCTGGGATCATGAGCCTAGAATCTAAGAATCTTGGAATCCCATTTTGGCACCGGAGAAAGAACACCGTGCGGCGTCTGAAGACAAGGCGGTAATGCTATTCCAGAAGTAAGATCTGCTTCTCTGGTTGTCTCTGGGTTGTCTGCTGTCCCACAAGTCGGGGACCCTTAGCCTGATGACTGGTGTGGGATCACTACTGCACAACAATGTCTAAGGGACCAGTTATGGATCCAGTCTGGAGAGATTTGGAAAGGTAAAGCTGCATTCTCGTATAACCAGAGATGGTGACAGTGTGCAGAAGAGGATGTGTCAGAGACAGATTCCAGTTCGAGAAGGTTATTTTTGGAATACTCCGAGGAAGCTTCTGGCATGGCTGCCCACATGCCACCAGACTTGTTGCCGTGGAATTTAGTTTTTAGACTTGTCAGTCCCTTAAGCCTTATATCTAAAAATAAGTATCTCCTTATTAAAGCAGATTTATTTTTACTCAGACTTTTTTATTCTTGCGCTATAACTTTTCTCCACATTTAAATTTTCCAAATATTTTGTCAATAACACTTATAATTCTTCAAAATCATAAACTATAAACTATGTCTCGATTCCAGCAAGAAAACTGGTTTTCTCATTTTCATGTACTTCTGGAACTTGAGAAGAAAAAAACCTTGCATGAGCAGAAGGGCAAAGGGAATTTTTGGAAGGATAATAGAGAGTACATTAAAAACCAAGCTAAAAAAATAGAGAAAAGAGCCCAAGGTATCCTAGGAAGGAGGCTAAGAGGGCATCCAGACCCCTCCATGCAGGTCCAAGAGCCTCCCTCTTGCTTAAAGCTGTATTGGGTGCTGCGATGACAGCTTGTAGCAGGCCTGTGAGTGTAGGTGCTTCAGAGGATCTGGCAAGGACACAAATTAATCATTCAAATCTCAGCATCTCCAAATCTCATCTCTAATCGCAACACCTCTAATCTCAGCTGTTCTCTAACCTGGGATAAAGTTCTCTGGTGTTTATTTACTTTTTAAGCCAAGTAAGGCTAACAGCTATCCTTTTTAATGAGAAACTTACTACATTCTATTCTGTCTTGTAAGCTCTTATTATTAATATATTAATTGACATCTAAAGAAAGTAGCAGGTACTGCAGGAGGGTTTTTTCAAGAACAGATGCCTTATCTATGCCTTGTAAGAACCAGTACTTCACTTATGTTGTCTTATAGCACTACGGTCATTTATAATAGATATTTAACTTTTTCTAGACTAAAATTGAGAATATTCATTATATACTCTTATTATGCCCATCAGTTTCCTTTTACTTAATTGTCATAATATCGTCCTTGAGTTAATGGTGGGCAACAACTCCCACCCCTAGAATCATCTTTCAGCCACTGCAAATGACTCCCTTCCTCTCCTCCCTCCCTCCAGCTTGTCCTGTCCCTCTGTATGGTCCACGTAAAACTAAAACATTAAAATGCATTTAGGGACACCAAATACTGCTGAGTTATTACAAAGATACTGAGTACTCACTATCAGGTGTTGTTTTTTTTTTTTTTTTAATAATCCTTTATTTTTAGGGCAGTTTTAAGTTAAAAAAAAATTGAACAGAGAGTTCCCATAGGACCCTTCTACCCCTCAATCCCGCAGTTCCCCCATTACTCATATCTTGCATTAGTGTAGTACATTTCTTATAATTAATGAACCAATACTGATATATTATTATTAACTAAACTTCATAGTTTATATTAGAACTTTGTACTGTACAGTTCTATGGGTTTTGACAAATGCATAATGACATGTATCTGCTATTATGGTGGGCAGTATCATACAGAACAGTTTATGCCCCCTAAAAATGCCCCGTGCTCCACCTAGCCATCCCTCTCTGCTCCCCATCCCCAAACCCTTAACAACCACTGATCTTTTTGCAATCTCTATAGTTTTGCCTTTTACAGAATATCATGCACTTGGGATTATACAGTATGTAGTCTTTTCAGGCTGGCTTCTTTCACTTCGCAAGATGCAAGTAAGGTTCCTCCATGCCTTTCTGCAGCTCATTCTTTTTATCACAGAATAGTAGTCCATTGTATGGACATAACTACGGATTGTTTATCCATTTACCTACTGAAAGACATCTTGGTGGTTCCAGCGTTTGACAATTATAAATATAAAGCTGCTTAAAAACATTCATGTACAGGCTTTCATACAGATATAAGTTTTAAATTCATTTGGGTAAATACCTAGGCCTGTGAGGTAAGGTAAGACTGTGTTTAGCTTTGTAATAAACTGCCAAACCGTCTTCCAGAGTGGCTGCAGCATTTGGCACTCCCACCAGCAATGAACTGAGAGAGTTCCTGCTCTACATTCTCACCAGTGTTGTCAGTCTTTTGGATTTTGGCTATTCTAATAGGTCGTGCGGTGGTATCTGGTTTTAATCTGCAATTCCTTGATGATACATGATTTTGAACATCTTTTCATATGCTTATTTGCCATCTGTGTCTGCTGAGGTGTCTGTTCAGATTTTTGCCCTTTAAAAAATTGGGTTATTTTCTTATTGTTGCATTTTAACAGTTCTTTGTATATGCTTTGTACACAAATCTTTTATCAGATATATGTTTTGCAAATATTTTTTCCCAGTCTGTGACTTGTCTTTTTCATTTGCTTAATGGTGTCTTTCACAGAACAGAAGTTTTTAGTTTTAATGAAGTGCAACTTAATCAAGTTTCTCTTTTATAGTTTGTGCTTTTGATGTTTAGGTCTTTAGGTCACGATACCTGAGAAGGCCCTTAGATTCAGTATAAATGCAGCTCATAGCATAAGCAAGTCATTTTGCTAAATAGTATTAACATAATACACAGAGTGACCACTAATAATTTTCCATGTTGCTATGTATCCTTTGCCATGAAACTCCAAAATGGCAGGATGCATTTTCACTAAATTTGGAGGGCATGTTGGTGATAGTTTCTACCTTAATAAAGAAATTATTTAGTAAGTATTAAGATTCACTGTTGGGGGTGATGAGCACTTCCAAAAGCTGGGCAGTCATTGCACATAGAGTTGCAATTGGAGTCCTTGACTGTCTGAAGAGTCATGCCACATAGAGTAAGACAGAAAGGTTGGACAAACAAAACACCAATTCCAAACATGAGCCTCAAATTAAAAAACAAAAAGAGAATAACCCCAGAGCAGACACAGGTATCAATTTTCTATTACACCTGTTCTCTCACAGGCAACTCTGTATCATAAGCTCTAGGGTGAGTAGCAAAAATTAATTCAGTGGTGGTTAAAGATCCTTAGGCACACAGAGAAACTATTTTTGTAATGTACTGAAAAACTGAAAGCACTAATTCCAAGCTTTCACATAGACTTACATCATAATTCTATTAATTAAAAACTCCTGGTAAAGAGATGTGCAGAGGCTTCCCAGAAGGCTTTTTAACATGTGTGTAAAACTTGTGAGTTTGTACTCTGAAAGTCATCTGCCATAGAGAAGAAAATGAAATACAAGGATGTCCAAGAAGATCCATGCCTTTGAAAGCTACGGACAAGGCCCACAAGTTGTGGCTTTCTAATATACTACTTAAACCCTTCCCTTCTTGTCTTCACTCTTTGGTCCCCTGACTGTGGTTTTTCTTTTTCCTGTTAGTTTGCTGATATTTATCCCCTTGCTTTTATTATTTTCCTCAGCCCCTCCTTCTACGGACTCACATTTCTGACCTCCTGATCATGCCTAACTCAGCATTTGCTTCCTTCCACTGGATTCAGATCTCTTTAGAACGAGGTGGCATCCATAGCTCTAGGTCTGGAGCGATTCCTGGACACACATACAACATCATTGATGACAGAGCTTTTAAGTTTCAGGCATGTGATAGAACTTTCTATATGACAAATATATCCCAATTAGTAGATTTTCATACACTACACTTTAAACACTTTAAAGGCAGGTTGACAAGAACACTCATAATTTATAATGTCCATACTTCTTAACCTATTTTAATAACAATTCAACTTCCAGATATTAATCCTATAGAATTATTCTCGTGAGTGCCCATGTATAATTTTACCAGTCTTACTTAATATCTGTTTTAAATGTAAGGACTGAAAATAATAAAAATATTCATTCTATTAAATACATTGTGATAGAATCATCGAGTACAATTCTTAGCGGATATTAAGCAAGAATATGGTAGAAATTCCACTCCAAATTAAGGTAGAGTAGCTCTAGTAGACAAACCTTCCTATAAAGAATCACAAGAAAAGCAAATACAAAGATAATTCAGATGCTGGTGTTTAAGGTACAGAATTAATAACTGTGACAAATGTCAAGAAATTTGATGGCAAGATAGAGAATGTTACTTAAAAACTAAAGTCTATAAAAAATCATGTATAGGGAATTTACTGAACAAAAAATACACAAAGATTTAATTGAAAATTAATTAGATGGGTGTAATGGCAGTTTAGAGACAGCTGAAGAGGGCATTATTGATTTTTAAAATAGGCCAGCAGAAAAATCCAGACTGACCCATGCAGAGAACAAAGGAGAGTAAATATAGAAAAGAGCACATAAGGCATATAAACAAGAAAAAGGCTAACATATTTGTAGATGGCATCTCAGGAGACAAGAGAGAATGGAACATGAACAATATTTGAAAAGATAATGATCAAATTTTTTAAAGCAATCAGAGTCATATACCCACAGACTTAATCACTATAAATCCCAAAGATAAATATGAAGTGAACTACATCTAAGCACTTCATAGTAAAACTGCTAAAAACCAAAGACAACAAGAGAATCTTATAAAATTAGATACACTCCAAGACACTCTCCTTTCAAAAGAGACACAATAAAGCTACAGATTTTTGAAAGAAATAATAGAAGTCAGAAGACAATGGAATGTCATATTTAAAGCCTGAAAAAAAAAAAATTAACTGCCAATCCAGAATTCTATAACAAGCAAAAATATTCTTCAAAGGTTAAGGCAAAATAAATACATTTCTGGACAAAGAAAAACTTATTTTTTTAAAAAAAATCATAGCTAGAAGACATTATAAAAGAAATACAAAAGTTTTTCAAACAGAAGAAAACTGATCCTATATAATGATGCATTTTGTAGTAGCTAGGATATCTGCTAAAAGAATGTTATAACCAACAAGCTAATAGAGGAGAAATGCTATACCAAAATGAATTTTCGTTAATAAAAAATAAAGCAAGGAATAGAAAACTGATCACAAACTGTTGAGAAAAATAGAAAACTATTAAGATGGCAGCTATAAACCCAACTTAACAATAATAACATTAAATGTAAATATATTAAATAATTCAATTAAAAGACTGCTATCATCAGATTAGGTTTAAAAGTAAAAATCACTTGCCACTTAGAAGTGACAAACTTAAATATGAGGACAGTGATAGAGGATATATTAATAAAATGATGGAAAGAGATATAATGTCCAAACACTAACCAGAAGAAAACTGGTTAATATCAAAGTAGACTTAAAGGCAAGAAGTATTAGGAGAAATAGATGTATTTCAAAATGATATAAAGGCCAATTGACTAGGAATGAATAATTATTTTAACTTTACATGAGCCTAATAACGTAGCTTAAAATATATATAGTAAAAGGAGAAATAGACATACCACAATCTTAGCAGGAGACTTTAACACATTTCTCTCAGGAGCCAAAAGAATAAGCAGACAAAGCAAGAAATATCAATAAGGATAAAAAAGACCTAACAACACGATTAACAAACTTACTGCTCAGAATGTTTTCTGACCACAGTGGAATAAAGCTAGCAACCAATAACAAAAAGATAATAAAATCCTCAACTATTTGAAAATAAATCATGATACTACAACCCATAGATAAAAGAAGAACTGACAACATAAATGAGAAAATATTTTGCATTAAATGATTACAAAATTTGACAAATCAAAACTTATAGAATGGAGGTAAAGCTATGTTTAGATAAACACTGATAGCTTCAGGCACATATGTTAAAATGTATTCAAAAACAAATAATCTAAGCGATCATTTAAAGAGCTTAGAAAAACAATAGCATATTAAACCAAAGCAAAAAAAAAAAAATTAGCAAAGAGTGGAAGGCAGAAAGGCAGAAATATAATAGAAGAAATTAATAACAGAAATAACAAATGTACACTAGAGAAAATCAACAAAGCCAAAAGTTGGTCCATTGGAAGGGTGGATAAATCTTTAGTAAGATTAATTGAGAGAGAGAGACAGAGAGGAGGGGACAAGGGGAGAGAGCGCGCACAAGTAAGCAGGAGGCACGAATGACAGAGTGCCCACAAGCACATAGGATCAATTTCAGGGGTGAAGAGGGAATGTAACCATAGACTACACAGACACTGAAAAGTTCATCAGAGGATATTATAAACAACTTTATAGCAACTAACTTGAAAATTTAAATGAAATACATACATTCCTGAAAAAAATTGGTACAAGAAGAATTTAAAAAATCTAAAGTCCTCAATCTATTAAAGAAATTAAGTCTGCAATTAAAACTCTACCCATAAAAAAGTCTCCAGGCTTAGATAGCTTTACCAAACAGTTAAAAAAGAAATGTCGTGAATCTTACATAAATTCTCTGTGTGAATGGAAAAAGAGTATATATCAAAACACGATGATATTTACAATGGAATATTACTCAATCATAAGAAACGACAGTGATCTAGCACCTCTTACACTTTCCTGGATTAAAATTAAGCCCATTATCCAAAGTGAAGCACCACAAGAGCAGAAGAATGGGTTCCACTTGTACTCACCATCAAACTGGTTCTAACTGATCAACACTAGGTTGATCACATGGCAGAAATACTCTCTAGGGATTAGGGGGATGGGGGGGCAAATCAACAACTAAAGGACACGGGGAGCACTAAGGGGGGGGAAGGGCATGCCTTAAACCTGCACTCGGGTGAGGCAAAGGCATAAAGTGTAACTGTAGTGTTTGTACCCTCACAATACCCTGGAATAAAAAAATATATATATATAAAAAAAAAACATGACGAGACATTGTAAGAAAGAAAATTACAGACCAATTTCTCCTATGAATGTATTTTAAAAGGTCCTTGATAAAATATACAGAGTTCTCACTTGGCACAGTAGTGAGGGGCTGAGAAGTTCACCGTGAAAGGTGAAACCATGCAAAATGAGCTTAATAATCAATGGGAAAAATTGTGATTTTTTTCCATGATCTTTATAAATTTTGTTCAAAACATTAACAATTCTTTTACTGTCAATCATAAATGTTTAGAGAAATTTTCAAACTATTAAAAATAATATTTAATTAGTACACTGTGATTTACAACATTAAAAACATTGAGATAAAGTGTTTCGTTTCTTTGTAGAAAACTTACCAAGAGTTGTCTGAGCAATGTTTGCTTTCTTCTTGTCCTGTAACTGCAATACAGAGCAAGCATCTCTTCTATGCCTTTGTAAATTTTCATACTCCATTCTAAGTTTGAACCCACTTCCAGCATTTTATGCTTTGTATTTGCAATGTGAAATATCTATGAGAGTTCTTGTAATGTGAAGTTGTTTTTGCCAACATCACCTCCTGCGGGATATCATCATCCTGTTTGTCACAACCACTTTCCTTATTTATGTCAATGAGTTTGCCATCACTAAGTACCCTGGCTGTACATTTAGTCTTGAATGGTGGCAGGGTCAGGATTTCTATGTTTGTCTCTTTTTTCTATAAATCTGTTTACATTTGATTAGAATTTCACTTCCGGTGTTATCACTTCCTTTCTTTATTATACTTTCATATTTGTTGGCCAATTTCCTCTTTGGACTACCCAGTTTTGTAAAATGTCACATGGGTTTATCACTGGGAGACAAGCAACACAATTTGCTGTCAGTGTGTGAACTGAACAACAGATGTGCTGTGATCAATCACCAACAGATGTTGAAAGATGTGACATTATTGGTCACTGATCATAATGAGATCTTGAGATCTGTTACTTACGTAGTAATCTGTGTGATAAAGAGCTAGTAAAATCACTCACAGTTAACATACCTTGGTAAATGAAGCCTGAACCGTGTTGCTGGGAGACTGATGTTATTTAACTAAACAAGGAACTGAAATTCATGCATATTGGAAGTGTGCAAAGTGAGGTCTACTCATATTAGTAAAGACATTGGTTCTATTTCTCGATCTGGGTGTTGGTACATAGATGGTCATGTTTTGAAATTCACTGAGAAATACAAGTATCATTTGTACACTTTTCCATATTTATGATATACTTAAACAAAACATTTCCCTAGGAATTATAATATAATTCACCGCATTAGGAGAATAAAGGAGAAAAATCATGTAATCATCTCAATAGAAGCCAAAAAAGCATTTGATAAAATCAGTACCCATTCATAAAATTAAAAACACAGCAAACTAAAATGGAGGTGATTTCCTTAATCTACCAAAGTGCCTTACAAAACAGTACATCAAATATCATAATAGTAAACTTATGAATGCTTTCCTCCTAAAATTGAGAATGAGACAAAGACACCTTGCTATCGTTACATGTATTCAACATTATACTGGAGGTGCTACCTCAGGGAAACTACCTACCATTACTTAAAACTAAAGAATACCTAATTAAACTGAAGGATATACCACGCTCATGAATTAAAAGACATTAATTCATCTGAAATTGATCTAGATTCACTGCAATTCTAATTAAAATCAGCGTAGGCTGTATGGTGTGTGCCTGTGTAAATGGAGAAGCTGATCAGAAATTAGAGGGACAAGAATAGTTAAGGCAATCTCAAAGAAGAACAAAATTGGAGAAATAACATTCTTAGCTATCAGGATTTACTATAAAAGCTTATGGTAACTAAGACACCATGGTATTGGCACAAGAACAGACGAATAAGCAATGGAACAGAATAGAGTCCACCAACAGACCCATACATATGTGGTTACTTGATTTACAACAAGTTGATGCTGCTGAGCGTTCGGGGAAGGACTTTTAAGTAAATAGTGCTGAGTCAGCTGAATATTCATAGAAAAAGCGAATGTTGACCCCTATATTATACCATGTATAAAATGAGTTTCAGGTGCTCTGTAGATCCAAATGTGAAAGATTTTTTAAAAATAAAAATTCTAGTATAAAATAGCAGAATCTCCTCATGAACATGGAATGGGCAAAAAAATTTAAACAGGACACTAAAACCACTAATCAAAATAGAAAAAATTGATGAATTATATTAAAATTTGGAATCTGTATTCATCACAAGGCACCATTAAAGAGTGAAAAGGCACATCACAGGCTGAAGAAGATATTTGCAATACATCTAACCAACAGTGGACTCATGTACTGATATAAAGAATTCCTACATACCAATAAGAAAAAAACAATCTATAAAACAAATGGGAAAGACACCACACAAAAGAGGATATTCAAATAAGTCAATAAACATGAAAATGTGTTCAAGCTCATTAGGCCTCAGGGAAACCAAAATTAAAGGCTTAATTAAATATCACAGTAAGCTCAAAAGAATGGCTAAAATTAAGGAGGCTGACAAACAATAACTGTTGGCAAAGGTGTGGAGTATCTGCAATATCCATACTACGGTGGTAGGAATGTACTGGCACAACCACTTTACAAAAACATTTGATACTAGCTCCCGAAGTTGAACTTATGCAAACCCAATTGCCCAGAAATTCTACTCAAAAGTATTTACCCTACAGAAATGCATACACATAGCTACCAAATCACATACTACAATGTTCTTGGTGGCATCATCAGTAAGAGTGCAAACCTGAAAACCACCAACATTAAAATGGATACATAAATTTGTGATATCTTCATGAAATTGAATAATATGCAGCAATGAGAATAAGCAAACTACGATTTGGATGAATCTCAGAAACATCATGTTAGCAAAAGAAGTCAGATGTAAAAGAGTGCTTAGCATATGATTCCATTTATAAAACATTCAAAATGAGGCAAGAGTAAACAGAGTGAGCGAAATCAGAACAGCGGTCACCCTGGCGGGAGGAGATGATAGAAGGGCATGAGGCAGGTGTCTGGTCAGGTTCTGTTTCTTGATCCAAGTGGTGATTAAATGGATGTAATCTCTTGTGCACTTGGCTAAAAGTTTCACTTAAAAAAAATCTGTGAGATGTATGTGCACTGACTTAGAAAGATAATCGTGCCATATCAATAAGTGAGAGGGGAAAAAAGCTAACTGTAGATCACCAAATAGAATATGATTCTATACTGGTGTAGAAAACTAAAAAATTATATCCAAAATAAATCTATGAAAGATTTATTAACAATTCTTACCTCTTTCAATATTTATTTTTCACTTTATGAAATTTTGGGATTAAAAAAAGTAAGTATTAGTTGCATTTCTGAGACCCAAAATAACAAATATTTAAAAAGAAACCACTTTCTACCTGAACTTTCTACAATTCCAAATTAGTCTCCTAGTTGGTGTGATGCAGTTGCCCTGATAGTGACATCTGTTTGAGCTACTGAGGAGCTTTTAATGGGGCAGAAGGACATAGCACTTAGATGAGCAGATCCTTTACCATTAATGAAAATGCACTTTAATTAGCCTCACTCAATTTGTGTTCAAGGAGCAAATTTTGTCCCATTCTCTGTGGACCACTCTCTGAGCAAAGGTAAAAACCTGAAAGGCACAGATGACCAACTTCAACCTGGAAAAGGGACTCATGATGTCATTGAACGCATCAGCTCTATGTTCATGTATTATTTTACTTAGCAAAAGGCACAAAGGGTAATTACCACCTGCCATGTCTTGGGTGTAACATTCCATAAGCTTATCTGTAAACCTTTAGCTTAGGGAGACAAACTCCAACTTACTCCTATCAATTTTACTACCAAACATCCTTTCAAAATAATCATGCTTTCCTTAACAAACTTATATCATTACACAGTAATTAAAAATTTCTGTCATCCAATCTTATTTTTATATGTTATAATGGGAAAGAAAAGAGTGTGAATCTCTAAGAACTATACTCGAAAATAATGGGCAGCCTTTAAAAGGTTTTCAAATTACATATGCCAAGTATATATGTTTAGAATAAAATGCTTTAGGAAATAAAGATGTTTACATCAAAATTGAAAACATGCCCAAGATATGAAAAAATAAGCTGTATGTGCATGTATACATGTGTGTACCTAGTCTCTAAATATCCAGTGTATACTACTATCTCCTCTCATAGGAGAAATGGAGAACAAATTTTACCCTACTTTTTTTTTAAACAAAGACTCCCAATGAATGAAGAAGGCATTCATTCAAATCTCTGTCCAGACCAAAAAAAAAAAAAAAGGCAAGGACTTGGAGATTATGCCCAGATTTACAGGCTAAAGAAAAATAAAAGGGAAATATCAAGTAATCATTTAATATCACAGCAGTAACATATTTATTCTCATTATTTTCTCTCAGCCAGGTTAGAGCCAGAGCAAATGAGATTAATTGTAATAACCAGGATTACTCCAATACGAGGAAGAGTCACTTTGGGTGACAAAAGGCTGGACTAGAAAGCAGGTGCTGGGGACAGCCTGCCAATTTCCACGGATAGAATGAGCCTGACTGCACTTCCCAACAGTGTTCCCGGCCACACGCCACTGTGTGCGCTGTGTAAGGTGGGCTGCTCCACCGCTGACATAATGCCCTATCTGCTGCCACAGATCTCCACTGCGAGGAAATTGGTATGTTTAAATTAAAGAGCACAGTGAATGCAGAAATAAATAAAAGCATATGGGCATAAACTTCTTATAAGAGAGACAGAAAAGAACAAGTACATTCTGAGCAAGTTGGAAGAGATTTCATCTTTCACATTATGCAAATCAACTTTGCTAGTGATATTTTCTATTTTTGTAAGGATGATCCTCATTACTACTTTTACTATGTGAACTACAAAATTGTTGTATCTGTTTTAGCAGAAACATACACATAATTACTCTGTGCAGATATTTTCAAAAGTGTCAAAATATGAATTAAAACACCAGCACTTTTTTTTTAAGGCTTCTTATATGGTTCCGAAACATGTTGTTTACAGAATGAAGGTTTGGGAAAGTGGATGAGAACATTTGTATGAAGCAGTTTCTAAAATATCAGTTATTTATTTTATTTAAAGCAAACTTCAGCTCCGGTTATGTTCCATAGGATTTCCTCTGATGACAAGGAAACGTGCAGCTGCACAATGAAACCAAAGTAACTTCCCTGCCCTCCATTTTCTGAGGAAAAGGTTCTCCCTCTTTGGGGCTGAGATGATCTAGAGCTCTTCCAACATAAGCTTCAGCCCTGAATGGGCACTGCTCATGTACCTCCCAGCCCTTTTGTTCAACGACTGCTAGCACAAACCCTCCTTCTGTTAAGAAAAGCTGAGCGGGTAGTTGTGCTGGAAATGGCGTGCATGCCACACATTGTGCTCATTTGCTGCACTTCCGGCCACGTCAGCAGAAAACTCACTACTTTTCCTTTCCTCTGGAAGGTAGACTGATCTGTCATGTTCCCATAGGTACAAATACATAGAACCACCAAGGCTAAAGATATAGAATACTAATTAGAGACTATCAGTGTTTTCATCTGACCAAATCAAATAACTAAAATAACACATTCTACAGACAATTTATTCCTCAGATTGCTGCAATATAATCTAACCTCAAAATTCTGTCTATATTGAACCTTCACCGGAAAGAAACATAACTATAATAAATGAAAACATGCAATTCTTTCTCCTAGACTTCACAACTTCCTCAGCTGTGGTTAAACTTTCTTCCCAATAATCCCCTTGCCTGTCTTACTAAGCAGGCTTCTTTCCCAGCCTCCCAACTTTGCAAATGCAGGGAGACACTCCTGGTTTCCCTCCGTGGCCTGTGCAAAGGGCAGAGAGGGGTTCGACCACCGAGACTCTGACTTCGGCAGGTTTAGATTTGTCCCATCATGAGATTAGAGTCCAGTCCTTTTACTTTAAAAATGAGAAAATTTAGGTTTAGCGCAGTGAAGTGATGGGACTTACTATTCCCAGGGCTGGGACCAGAACACAAGTCTCCTGACTGGGGGCCAGGCTTTTTCCGCCATTCCCTACTGGAATGAAGAGACCACACAGTCCCACAAATAAGACATTCTGCACAACAAAAAGTATATTCTGTGTTTTTGTTAGTGTTTTTGTTTTTACCTCTGAAGAGATTATCCAAGTCAATATCTTCTTTTCCTTTGATTTTCAAACACTTTGCCTGCTGTACAAGTCTGGGCAAAGAACAGAAATAAAATCTAGATTCATTATCCTGTGAGGTAGGAATAAATCATGACAGCAGCACAAATTTAAATAGAAACCACAGGGTAAACAGTAGTGAACTGGCAGGTATTTATTTTGCTGCCCAGAGCTTTGTTGGCATTTGTCTTCAGTTTAAGATTTAGAAAATACACTTTTGTTCAGAAACTTGGACTCTGAAACCTGAAACTTATCTTTTTTCCCTCATTCTATTATAGTAAAAACTTTCTAAAACTCTGGAGAATAATCCCTTCAGATTCTGAGGAGGAGCTCTCAGGGATGGGGGGTGACAATGTGGGGGAGTGGGCAAATAATCGCTACTGATGACCTCAGCGCTTATTATATTAATCAGAAGATTATAGACATTGTGCTCAAACAACTGTATAAAGTAATTTAGTTACATTGCTGAGTGTCAGAAAATTAATTACCTTTAAAATGCTGCAGTATGTAGCAAAGCCTAATTTTGTAACTCTTTCACTGTGGAACTTTATTAAAACTTCACGCTTATATTTTATAATGAGTATGGAAGTTTCTAAAATAACAATTTTCCAGGGTTGCTAATTAGCTAGTAATTAATTTTCAGTAGACAGAACTTATGAGATAATTGATTAAATTATTTATATATGTTTATGATTTTAATGAAATTATAATAGCTTGTTTGCACACATATTTTCTTATTACACTTGGACAGCAACTCTCCCATTTCATTATCACTGACAAGCCTTTGAGTTGGTCATGGAAGCATTGTTTCAATTTCTGTTTTAGATGAGGAAACTGATTCAGTTACCAAAACCCTACATAGAAACCTAAAGGACTTGTACATAATTTGAGGTAATTTCATATATGTTTATTTATATGTTTATACATGTATGTCATGGTAGAAACATACTCTATTTATCAGTTAGATAGCTCTTAATCATGAAGACTTTTTAATCAAAAAGGGAAGAAATTGAAAAAGAACTTCTATTGAAATTCCATCTTTGGACCCTACAGTAGGTCCTCCATGGCTAGTGTGGCGCATACTAAGCGCAAGAAGTTAATCGCTTATGCTGCAATGGAGAGACAAGTGCAGAAAACCTGGGTTCATGCCCAGGATCCAGCCTCTAGGTCTGTGACCCAGAGTGGATATTTAAACACTGGGAGTCTTAGCTTCCAATCTGTGAAATGGAGATAGTATCCCCCTCTCTGGGTTGTTCTGAGTAATTAGTGGAACAATGTATTAAAAACCAGTATAGAAACTCTTATGCATCATGGACATGCATAAAAATGTGTAGAATATTCTCATTAATTCAATATGTATAATTTTCATTATATTCAACATGTATATATCATCAGGATTTATTTACATTCTTGTAGGAAAGAATATAAACCATAGAAATGGGGCTCAAGCTCAAGCAGTGAGTGTCAGGTGGAGGGAGCAGGTCACCACGGGATGCCAGAGCACAACACACGTCCTGAGTGCCTATGCAGCCATTTTGCCAAGAATAATTTGGGAAAAAAAAAAAAAAACAACAATTTTAGCTCTGCTTACATGTTTTCTGGTAAATCTTGGGGTATTTTCCCCTTGGTTTTACAAATTTTATGAAACTTTGAGTTGATTTTCAAACCATCTTCAAACATCCGTCTGCAATATATGCTAATGAAGATCTTGGTTCTATCTTACAAAATAAAACAGTAGAAGCTAGTCTGCCTTATATAATTCTGATAGAGATTTTGAAAAGCAATTTAAAAATAAATCAAATAAATTTATTGAGTGTTTTTTTTTTTAAATGTCAGACACTGCAATTAATCAGGGATATATTTTGGTCCAGTCTTGCTTTCAAATGATTACATCACAGGGAGACAGGCCAAGCCAAATCCTGTGAGCAGTTCAGATGCAGTCACTGCTTCCTGAGAACTCCAGGGAGGTAGGTGCTTTCTAAGGATTCCCAGCCTCCTCATTTCACCTAACCTCATTTCATTTCCACAAAAACTCTAAGAGGGAGGGATAGCTGCTTTATAAATAGCGCAACTGAGGCTCAGAGATGTTGAATGACCTGCCCCATCCTGGGCACACAGTGAGTCAGTGGTGGAACCAGTACACAAACTCAGGTCTTTGGACTGCAAATCCAGGTTCCTTCTACTGTACACATCATCTTCCAATAATGTAGGGATTACTGATCATTTGTGGAAGGCATGAAAAGGAGAAGTCACAGGCAGAGCAAAAGAAGGGGACAGTCAGTAACGGTCCCGGAGGCTGGAGGGAGCATGTGGCTTGGCACTGGGCCAGTCAGGACACCCTGCAGAGGATGTGGGGGGTGGATCTGGAGAGAATGGGGTGGGGGTGACTGATGGGTTTCTGAAGGTCTAGAGAATTAGGGTGGGAGAAAAGAGGAACCGGATAGAACAAGCAAAACAAAAAAGTAAAATGGGAGGGGAGAAGTGTGAGGACCTGAATGACTAATATTCTGTTTGTGTTTTTGTTAAACAGGCCTAAATCTCCATCTAAATCTCTAGGTATGTATTACTATTTCACCAATAATTTTTCCCGAAGCCTGGCCCATTCCTTTTACAGCCATCATAGCTCCAGGCATTTGAAACAATCTTCATAATCTTTTATTAATAGTATTGCTGTTCCTGTAGCAAGTGTCAAGACACCTATCTGTTTATACCTGATTTATTCCTTAAGTGAGTGTGCGTGACTTAGAGGTGCCCTGCCACCGCCACCCAACAGTCTCTGCTTTCCAATGTTTTTCAACTTGCCTTTTCCTTAGGATTTTGCTACTTCCAGTTGAAAGAAGGAGCTGCATGATCTCAGACACTCTTTCTAGGCTTCTCCTCTTTCTAACAAGGCAATAGTAGGAGGTACCATTTCTGTGCTCATTAAGTGCTAGGCCCTGAACTAGACGCCTAATATGAAGTGGGTAGTACTAATCTTGTATTTATGTGTTCAAAAAGACAGAGAGGTTAAGGAGTCTGCTCAAAGTCACACAGTAAGGAGAACTAGAATTTGAATTTAACTTGGGTTAGGCTAACTGTACCTAGACACCTTCTAGAACAAGAGTTGACAAACCATGGCCCACAAGTCAGATCCTGCCCATTGCTTATTTTTATAAATGAAGTTTTACTAGCACACAGCCACACTCATTTGTCTACTCACTGTCTACAGCTGCTTTTACTACCATGGCTGAGTTGAGCGGTTGTATCAGACACCTTTTAGCTGGCCAAACTTAAAATATTTACCATCAGCCTCTTTTAAAAAAAAAGTTTGCTGACCCCCGTTCTAGAAATAAAAGAAAAGGCCCATAATGTAAAAAATACAGATACCATATGTAATTGTCTTATATTGCTATCCTTTCCCAAAATTGCCTTAATAAATGTATTGGGCTGTTACTCTTTTTTATTTTTTGGCAAATTCTCCAAACCCAATCACCATTTCTTTGAGATTTTCCTGTCTGCAGGTGTGGCATTCAGCCAGGATTTTTTCTGCCACCAAAAGACGCGTGACCTACCAGGGGATACAGACATGTGCCCTGCCGGTGTTCGCAGGGAGCAGAAACAAGCAAAGGCTGCAGCAGAGAGGAAGTGCTGCGGGATCACGCAGTGCGCAAGGTGGGAGAGAACAGGAGTTCCATGAGAAGGTGGTTTTAACTCAGCCTCAAAGCAAGTTTATCACAGGAAACGCAGAGAGGGCGCTGCAGGCCGAGGTCACAGTCCTGTGGGGGGTGGGGGGAGGAGCATGTGTGGAGTGTGAGGAGGTCAGACGTGATGTGGGCACAAACTGTGAAGCCTGCAGAAACTTTCCATGTCTCCATACATGTGTGTAAGTTTGGATATGTGCATTTATTTATTTAGAGTGAAGCAAAAAGGACCAAGGATCTGCAAGATGCTTTCAATCTAAAGGATTCATACAATATGTTTAGTTTGTAAATAAAAAGTAATTAAACTTTTAAAATACGGCAGTAAAAAGCATAAGAAAATAATAATATACATATTAAAATGTTTACTGTGGCATTATCTATAAGAGGAAAAATGCTGGAAACCACTAGTCAATAGGGGACTGGGTTGAATGAGTTAAGTTACACCCACGCTACGGAATATGAGACAGTTGTCAAAAATAATGCATTGGATCCATTGATACAACAGTTTATGCGTGACATATTGTTAAATAAAAGAAAACATATTGCAGATTAACAAAAAATTCAATTTTTTTAAAAAAGTGAATGTACATCTACATATATGTGTGTATACATGAATATCAAAAAGATATACAGAGTACATGACAATCTGTTAACACTAGTAAGCTCAGGTTGCAGCATCAGAGTTGAGGAGTGATGAATGAGAAGTTATTAGTTTTTCAAAATATTTACATTACTTAAATTATGGTGGGAATTTAATATATTTTTATGAGCTTATATATTACATATATATAAATGTTATTCTGTTTGATAGAAAAAGGTCTGGATATTATTAATGTTTTTAATTTTTTAATTTTTTTAATCATTTGTATTTTCAAATTTTCCCATAATAAACAAACAATGCTTTAGCAATGAGAAAAAAAATCACATTAAATGTCCCAACTTTACTATTTACAATGAATCAAAAAAATATTTTAAAGCCAGACCAAGTATGTAGATGAGAAAAAAAATGCCTGCTGGTGCTCAGACAGCAAAGTTTTGTTTTTTCCGGAGTGCAGGAACACTAATATTTCCTCTCTGCAAGCAACCACGGACATTTTAGGACACACTGTTCTGTGGCATTTAATCACCGAGAGCCTGAGCCAAGGCAGGGTTCCAGAAATCCAGAGAGTCACAATAAGTTAAAAAATGCCTTATGAGAATCAGTTCAGAAAAATATTTTTAAGATCCTATTAAGGCATACGTGGGTCATTTTATAAAATTTCTGCAAAATTGTAAATTTGTTTAGGAAATACAAGACTACAGTGAAGGTGCCAAAGGAACCAAGGTGGGTGGATGCCCGCGAGGGCCGGGTCTGTCCGTCTCATTGCAGCTCCTCTCCACACTCCTGAGCTCACCTCAACACTGCACATCTCACCGTCAGTTCACAAAATATTCAACAGAACTCCCACCCTCTTCATGGCTTGGGCCTGCTCATGGTCTCTAGGACTCTACAATAGGCAATTGCTGAAAACACTTTGAGCATCACTCTTTCCGCTGTGTTACTTCCTCATGGCACCTGTCACAGTCTGTGAACATTTTCTCTTCATTTATGGTTTGCTTTCTTTTTTCTCCTCCATCTCACCTACCTGAAAATAGGCTCCACACAGGGATGGAAGTATTTTGCTCACTTCCCTGTCCTTGGTGACACCACTTGGTGACAGCAGAAGCTCCACACATATGTGCTGAGTGAATGATGCTGATGCCATGAGTGTATGGGTATGCCCCCTGCCAAGTCTGCAGGGGCAGGTGCCATCTTGCTCGAGTTCAAACCCTCATCCTGCCACTGGCTAGCTTGGGTGGTTTTCTTATCACTAAATGAAAGTTTAATAAGAACAAGGATTTCTGTCTGTTTTGTTCACTGTTTTATCACTAGAGTTTGGAATAGTATTTTCTAAATATTTATTCAACAGATAAATGTTGAATGAATGGTTGAGTGCAGTGGCTCACACCTGTAATCCTAGCACTTTTGGAGGCTGAGGCAGAAGCCCAGGAATTCAAGACCAGCCTGGGCAATACAGCAAGACCCCATGTCTAAAATAAATAATTAGCTGGATGGTACACACCTGTAGTCCTAGCTACATGGGAGGCTGAAGCAGGAGGCTCACTGGAGCCCAGGAGTTGAAGGTTGCAATGAGCTATGATCACGCTCCTGCACTCCAACCTAGGTGAAAAGTGAGACCCTGTCTCAAAAAAAAATGTTGAATGAATGAATGATTATGTCTAATTTCAGGACCTGGCTATGATCATGATGCTGAATTCAGCAAGTTAAGTGCTTTCTGTGCTTGCCATATGCCAAAACCCAATGGCATTCTCACTGAATCTTAATTTGGGGGTAGGAGGTGGTATGGCATAGTGAGCAGGGCAATGACCTGGGAGTCCACAGAGCTCAAAGGGGCCACCAACAACAGTGCTAATGAGAGAGCTAAATTCTTTGGCTTTGATATCTTTATTTCTACATTGAAGAAGTTGGATTAATCTCTTGAATTCTTTCCCACTGTAAAGCTCCTAGGTTGTCATATCTGGCCAGCAGTCCCTCAGAGTCTGATTGAAAGTTCAAGGGGAGCATCTCTGAATGGCCTTGGGGGTTCCTGTCCAGCTACACCCCGACAAGCCCAGAAGGACACTGGCTTGTTTTGGTGTTTGGATCACTGCTTACTTGATTAAGGGACTTAATTTAGGTATAGATGCTGAGTATTATCTCAGACTAAATAAACAAAGGTCTAAATTCCTATGTTTGGTGCCGAGATGTGTGGTATATACACAGCTAAAACTGGTCTAATTGCAAGACTTTAAAATCAACAATTTTTATCAAAATGAAAAAAAGATATGGAACTATTATTTTAATAGTCTCTACTATGTTCCAGGTCCAGTCATGTATCTATACCTATATCAATATCTCTATCTATACATATATATACTTGTATTCAAAATCTTACATGAGCCTCACATTTATATCAATTTTACAGGTGAAGAAATTGAGACTGTAAGAGGAAAACAAATGTATATAACCGAATCAATCATCTTAGATACAGTAAGGACCTATGACGTGAAGGAATGAAGAAACACTGAAAGCATAATGGAAATTGGTTCTTCCCCTTGAGCAGCATACAGTATTTTTGAGAAAATAAGGCACACACATAAAACAAGTATTAAAAAGGTACATGCACATACACACAAATGAGCTGCTGATGTTGGGTAGGGACCAAAGGGACACAGGAGTGCGGCCACCGTCCCTGGCACATAGTGCTTGCTCAAAATCTATTTAATTTGTTGAGTGCCTACTAAGTGTCAGGCATTATACTAGGTGTTAAAAATACAGAGACATGCAAAACCCATTCTCTAACCTCAAGAAGCTCTCACAGGTGGGGGCTGCTACAGAAAACTGCAAGACAGAGGTGAGCTGTGGGGAAGTGAGAGGGCGCAGACAGGAATAAGCGAGTGGGAACAGGCACAGTGCAGTGACACGGCATTGCAGATGACGACGGGGAGCGAGTGGGGATACTGAGTGGGCTCTACCTCCCAGAGCAGAGGATTTATGTGAGGGGAAGTGAGAGAAAAGTCTGGTGGATTAAAGGAAACCTACTTACTGATTTGGATGGTTAATGTGTGGAACTACCAACCATCACTGTTATAATCCTGAGGATGGACCTCTTAGAAGGTATTTATGTTGCCGATAATTAAAGGAGTGGAAATAAACTGGTTGGTTCATGGCAGTGCAATTTGTTATCAGGATCATTAAGGAGCTATTCCACTACATGCCATTCTCTCTGATTACCATAATTTTCCCCAGTCATTTTTATTACTAATATAGGCCTTTGAGAAGTGCACACAATTCATAATATGGCAGGCATCAGGAAAAACAAAGTGGGCTTTATTAGGCATTTTCTTAATAGCGATGATTGAATAGCAATGAAGGTATTTTAATAAATGGTGATGCTATCAATTGTGTGAATTAGAATATATTGAACAATGCTTTGGGGAGGAAAAAGAAGTTATTAAAGAACACTTAAGTGGGTGGAAGATGCTTGAAAAAAATGTCATCCTCAGGCCTGGGGAAACCAGCTAATGGATAATATGGGGGGCGGGGGGAGTTGCATTTCAAAGTAATTTTCTTCATGATAAAAATGTTTTAATGACTATAATTTTATTCTCTTGTTGCAGATAAAAGTCTTTAGTATATTATAATAAAATGCATTCAAGTTGGAAAATTTTGTATTATATATAGTACAAATAAGAATAAATAGTTTAGGGAAAACATGGTAAGATTCTTCCCCTTCAGTAGTTCTATTTTCACAAAATAAGAAATAGATGTATCACAAGATGACCCTGAGAATCCCAGAAGTCGAAAATAGTCTAAATATAAACCTAGCCAGGCCTTTTCAAAGCCTTAAATTGTTATTCTTTTGCTAGTCTAATGAAGTTGAAATGTGCATGGGATTTGGAGCCAGGCAAAGGAAAAGTCAAATCCCCAGTTTTCTACTGATTATCTCTGTGATCTTGGACACTGCCTAACCTCTCTGAACCCTCGGGTGTCTACATTATAAAATCAGAATAAGAAAACTTACAACACACAGGCTTGTTGTGAGGATGAAATAAAGTTAACAAGATGATGTATATAAATTGTTTAGCATGATGCTTTGCAGCCCCAAGTAAGTGTGTGATATTAACAGTAGATAGATATTATTGCTGGTACTTCTGGTGTTATTATTATTAGTTTACTGCAAATACACTGGATTTAATCAGGAGACCTATGTTTGAGTCCCGGATGAGCTAGTAGTAAGGGTCTCTATTTCCTCACCTACAAATGGCAATATCATGATGATAACAACGTCTGCCTTGCCTAAATCACAAGTTCATGAAGAGCTTCAAAAGTAATATATGTGCAAACTAGAAACTCATAAACAAATTAAAGGTATTTCCTCCCCATTCCCAGAGTATATGCCCAAATGAAAGAACTCAAGCGTAAGGCCATTTGCTTCCACTGCATGTACCATGAATAGGACACTGCTCACTCAACTAGCACAAGGGAAAAAGCAATACATACAGCTTTTCAGTAATGGTGACATATTGCGAGTCTGCTCTTCACAGTTAATAGATCATGTATGTCGTACTGTTATGAAGGTAAATCTTGTAAATATCTAATAGTACATATGTAATCCAACTCAAATTTAAAATGTGACCCTCTACTAAAAAAATGTGAACATAGACTATTTCCACTACTAAATCATGCCGTAGAGTCATAAGTTTACTAATAATAGCACACTACAAATATTGATAGGAGAGCAACATCCTTTTTAAAAATAATCACAAAACTGGGATGCAGTCAAAGAAAAGACAAAATTCTTTAAATTGCTGGGCAATGTCTGACTGAATTTGAAAGAATGTCAAAGACTAGTTAATTTTATATTCTGCACTCGAATTATAAGAAGTCTGGAGATCCTAAATTTGCTTGTGTGAGAAATTACAGAAGGCCCATCCAGAGCTCAGTGGTGGATGGATAGATTGGAGGCCAGTGGAAACTGCAGCTCTAATCTTCACCAGTTTAAACCCCACCCCTCTCCTAGGACACGAGCCAAGTAAAAATTATTTCTCCTCAACGTGCAGAAGAGGACAGATGAAATTTAAATATTCTCCTCCACCTGTAGCCGATATCTGGCAATTTCAAGAGCAAAAATTTGGGTTGCAGGAAAGGCAGCCTCAGCAAAGTAATACAAGTAAACTGTGAAGAGAGTTAAAGTATATTTTTATCTGTGCATAATTAGTCTACATATTATTCCTGTTGATTTCCTTGTTATCTTTTTTCCCCCTCACCCTAGAATTTAAGACTATGAACAGGATGTTGTGGAGATGGGGACAGAATCCAAGGGGGCGCCACTGCTAAATACTATTTACCCGACATCATTGTGATGATTGGTTAGAAAAAACAGGTAGAGGAGGATTGCGGTGCAAGGACAGCTCTGGCCTTGAGATCTGAAAGCAAAAGAAGGCTTTAGGACCCACGACATACACGGTGCGACTCCCCCAGCACCAGCTCCTCACACAGCCCTGTGTGCACATGGAATAGGATTTGGCGGAATAGCATTGTCTGTGATCTTTCTGCTCGGTTATCAACTTGCGTTCTCTACTTTTTCTCTGTCGGTAGTAATTATGCCTATCTGGTATGTTTCAGTGCAAAGCCCCTAAAAAATGCTAAAGCACAGAATAATACATTAAAAAGGGTAAGTTCCTGTGAGGAGTTCAAGACAGTGGAGGTAACGTATCTGTGTTTGCTGGAAAGAAAGGCTTAGCTGACCTCGGAGAGAATACAACAGAGTGATAACTCTTTTAAAGCAGTTCAAAGATCTGTTTAGTTTCTGTGATTTTTGACATTGAAAATGAATATCTAAAATACTTACAAGTGAGACTGGTTTTTATTTGGAAAAAGATACAACAGAATATAGCAAAAAGAATAAGGGCAAATGGATGTACTGGTCTCTATAATTCTGGAATAAATAAACACTGTTCCTTGGAAAACAGTTTAAAAAAAAAAAGAAAAAGAACAAAATTCTCTCCCAACCAGGAGATGGAAAGGATGTTCAAGCTCTCAACTCCTTGAAGTTGTAAACAGTGTGGGTGTGAAACAGCGGTAAAGAACAACGAGACTCTGTGAAGTTTCAACAAGAGGAGTGGGTGTATAACAAATGATAAAAATGCAAGATACAGCTAAAAAAATAGAGAGGCATGCATACACAGAGGAAATAGTGCGATAGAGAGAAGCGCTAATCTGCAGTCGTGTGCAAAGATCAAAATCAAAATAATGAAAATTTAATAAAAATGAAATGTCACCCAAATGCTCTAAAACAACATGGGCATGAATAAAAAAAATCCATAGTCCAGGATTTTACTAAAATCCACGTGAAAAGTATATCTGATAAGCCAAATTCTCCCAATGAACAGGTGCCCCCTTGGGAGTGAAGTCACACGCCCCTGCTGGGATTGAGGTGTAAGTGGGCAGAAAGCTGTTCCATGAAAACTCTGCACCCACAGAGAGGTGTGCGCTTCTTCATTTCACACATGCTGAAAGGAAAGAGCAAGGCTCTAAGGTTTAGGAGAAGCAGCTGTCCCCTCAAAGCTCACACAGACAGGGTCTAGGGTCCTTAAGGTCTTCAATGTGATTGCCTTCTGCCTGCAGCAGGGTCTGGGAAACACCCACTTCTCACTTCTCTGTTTGGTCTCCAGTTACTTAGCGTTAGCCTTTCCTGTGTTTGTAATTCCCAGCATGGGTATGGAGCTCTTTGGAGAAAGATGTTATTTAGATTGCTTTACTCGTTTGGGATAAAAAATATCAAATAAGTTTGTATTTGCAACTCTTTAGGAAATAAGCGTATGTAAACAAAAATTAAAAACTGATACTCAAAATCGCAAGTTTACATTTAGAAACAAAAGGATGGGGTGTTGTCAATATAGCAAAATAGAAACTATTCAGAGTAAGAAGAAATCGTATCTGAGGTACCTCTGGAGTAAAAATGACAAAGACAAATAACAGGAACGAGAGGAAATCCTGATATGACTGAGTAATACACATACTTAACCATATGCCAAAAGAGGTATCATCTATAAAATGGTTTTAAAGAATAAAGACATTTTTAAGATAAAAGAGAATCTTTCAGAATTGTGCAGATAAGATACATTTTCTTATGCTTTTATGTAATATGTACATTCTGAAGGAAGTAAATTTAGTCATTTGAGGATGAAGCAATAGAAAATACTTCTTAAATGAAGATCAGGGCTTAGAAGAATTTTATGAGCCAGTGAACATAATAATATCCAGAAATAAAAAGAAATTGAATGAATTATTACTATTAACAAATTTGTTCTTTTACTGTTCTACATGGTTTACTTTCTGGTTCACATTTTTGAAAAGTTTCTTACCTGGGCTGACTGTTCACCTTTTCATGTTTTCCATTGAATTTCAAACTACAGAGGTTTTTCGATTTTGAATGTGAAGAGTCCGATTCCAAATTTGCCTGTGTTTGTTCTCTCAGACGATCAAGAAGTGTTGCCTCCTTTTTCAAGTTCATGTCCGAATACGGGCAGCCAAAAGCACTGGTTTGTACAAAAATGAGAGCCTAGTCATCAGCATACAGTGATAAATCAGGGAACCATTGTCATTGGAGCAGACTGACTTACATCTCATATTTAAAACCTGAATAGAGACATTCTTCTCTCACTGAACACATTCAACAGTTTCTTTTCATAGTACTTTTTGAGAAAATCTCAGGTTCTAGAACCCTAGGCACTGGTCAATGAAGTATTATAAGCAGATTTATCAGGACATATAGCATTTACAGTTTTGGAAACTTAAAAATCTAGGGATAGCATACAGATGTGTTTCCCACGGAGTAATGAAAATGTCCTATAACACTTGCCTCAATGTTCACATCCTTCAATATTTATGCCTTGGTTTGACTATCTATACCATAAAATACTATGGGTAATTAAACAAATTTACCAGTATCAGAGAATATTATGCTTTCATTTCATAATTACGCATCCAGAAACACTGTATCTGCATTTCTGCTTAACCCTCCTGAAACTTGCTAGGAAGACTTGTGTTCAGATGTGAAAGGACACCTTGCAGGTGAGAGAGGAGAGGCCCACACCCAGGCTGGCCACGTCTTTTCTTGCCCCTCACAACAGTGAGGCTGAATCCTAAATCCTGGATGTTGCTGGAACCCAACAGCAGGCTATGGGCAGAGGAATCTGCCAGGGAAAAAGATCTGATTCCTTCCACAGGCTGATCGGCTGTCTCCATTAGATTCCTGTGCCCACATCTCTATGTCCAAGGAGGACCCACACCTCTGCTGCTGCTAGGAATGAGGCAGCCACTGCCAGGGAAAACACAACAGGTCACCTGTGCACCATGCTGGGGAAGATACTTCATGCCTGAGCTTCAGGGTTTCTCCCCAGTGAAATGAGAAAAGCAGATTCAACTCATGAGGGGGTTTTAACCATGATAAATCTCTCTCTCTCTCTCTCTCTCTCTCTCTCTCTCTCTCTCTGTCTCTGTCTCTCTCTCTCTCGCACACATACACACACATGTCATGAAATGGTAGCTGCTATCACCATCACAGTGTGACCAATGGCTACATCTAGGGGAGCACTGGGCCAAGTGCATCAACATTGAGGTACCTGGTTCTTTTTAAAAAATTCACTGTGAATTTGCTAATACATGATACATAATAAATTATTTCTTTTTTTTTTTTTTTTTGAGACAAAGTCTCACTCTCTTCCCTGGGGCGAGTGCCGTGGCGTCAGCCTAGCTCACAGCAACCTCAAACTCCTGGGCTCAAGCGATCCTACTGCCTCAGTCTCCCAAGTAGCTGGGACTACAGGCATGCACCACCATGCCCAGCTAATTTTTTCTCTATATATTTTTAGCTGTCCGATTAATTTCTTTCTATTTTTTTAGTAGAGACGGGGTCTCGCTCTTGCTCAGGCTGGTCTTGAACTCCTGAGCTCAGAACAATCCACCCACCTCGGCCTCCCAGAGTGCTAGGATTACAGGCGTGAGCCACCGCGCCCGGCCCATAATAAATTATTTCTGAGTGCATAAAAGTTTTCTTTTGTTAATTTAAGGTCATGATAAAATTAGGGACCAAAGCATATTTTCTTCTATTTTAAAGTAGATTGAGTTTTCTAGGGAGAGCCCATAAGCAATCTAACCCCAGAAGGACTCTAGTACCAACCTACATCTAGAATGGACCTCTGGATTTGGGGATGAGGCGGTGGAGATGACACCAGCCTGGCCCAACAGGATAGGATGGATCTGCACCCACATTGTTTTTGATCAGCAGCCTTTGCTACAGACAGAAGTGCCCTTTACATGTATATACTATCATTTATAGTAACTGGTATTGATCTATTGGGTCATTCATCCATTCACTTATTCATTCAACAATCCATTAACTGAGCATTTGCCACATGCTAGGCTCTTGAGAGAATACAAATCTAGTGAAGAAGTTAGGACATATGTATCAATAAATACAATTTATAATAAGAATAAAAAAGCGACCCCTATTGAGTGTATACTATAGGCCCATTAAAATACAAGGTGCTTTACATATATTATTCTAATATTTATTGCTAAATACCCAAAGACTGTATTAACGCATTTATTTTACAAGTAAGAAAACAGGATCACACAGTGTCAGCCTTCCCAAGGCCTGTGGGCACTTTCTTGGGAAGCCCCCAAACAGATCACTTAATTATTAGCACCAGTCAGGAGGCAGAAGTGAGGCATGGTTTTTAACACCATCTACAAAGGAAATGAGAAGTGAACCATAGCTTAACTTTTGTGCAGAGCCCTAGAGGCAAGTATTTACAGGCTAAAGCAGCACTTCGTTTCCCATGGTTACGGGGAGACAGATGCTGGCATGTGTGTAAGTCCCGGGATGAAGCACTGTTTTCAGCAGCAATAGCACAGGAGCGATCTGGTTAAGCCACACCATATAAGATTAAAGGAGACTTTAGATAGAACTTCCTGCAGATAAAAGTTGGAAGGCATAGGCTAACCTAAGAGAGATCGAGAAATATTTTTTCAAACACAGCTGAGTTTTCATTAAGATGCTATTTCATTAAGACACTCACAAGCTTTGCTATCCATCTAACACATACTCCCAATTTGAGAATTTTTAATGATCACTATGGTCATGAATTTTCTTTATCTTAATTTCATATCACCATCCCTGCTAGGTTCACATGTGTGGTCCTAAGGCTCTTTTCCTAAGGCTGATCTGTCCAGCATTTCCAGACAGCCACCAAAGAGCTTCCTGCTCAGTACTTGCTGACATTGAGAGAAATTTTGTTTCCCTCAATCTTTATTTATAAATCAGTCCATCTAGTCACTTAATCATTCACCTATTTCCTAATTTCATTCTAGCTCCTCTTGTCTCTCTGGTAACAAGGAATGCAAAACCAAATGGAACCCCTACACCACAACGAAACAGTTCCTGGCTCTGGGAGGCAGGGCGTGTGAGGACATAGTTCCAGATTGTACAAAGCAGACTCCAGTGTGCGGTTCAAAAGAATGTATGAAATGACAAAAACATGCTTTGCGGAGATGCTGGTAAAGAATTTGAAAGAAGGTAATGAAGAAAGATAAAAGGAAGCACAGAAGTGGGGATGAGGGGATTTCAGATATAATTGTCTTCACCATTTGAACTGCAGAAGCGGGTTCTGAGAGTCTGCTGTGAGCTAGTTTCCGCACTGCAACCTGTGCTCACCTGTGTTCTTGCAGAGAAATACTTATGTTAGAGAAATGGCATCCCAAGCTTTAGCCTGCCTTCTTGCAAACTCAGACCTTACTCATGCATGTATGTATGTGCATGTGTGTGTGCACGTGCATACGTGTTTAAGAGATGTATGATTTTGTATAAATCTATTCACATAGGAAAAAAGATTGAAGTGGACATGCTAGGTGTTATAAAAACATTTCAAATTTACCTTTGAAGCTTTGGATTTAGCCTAATATTAGGGAAATAGGGTTTAGAAAGACATAGCCGTTTTAGAAAATTTCTGACATAAGCTGAAATTTCTATGATTTAAAGCTTTGTTGGTTGGCATAAAATGCCCATTTCTGAATGATGGGGAAGTAATATATTCAAATTTCAGTTCGTTATGGACGGAGATAAGCAAGCTTAACAACCGCAGGCTGAGAGTGAGTGCTGAGCAGCAGTGTCTCTGTTGGAGGCCTGGGTTTTCTCATGGAGCAGAGCATTTTCTCATTCCTCCTTAATTCACAGAGGAATCCGGCATTTGCAGGAAAAGAAGGAAGAGACAGCAGCAAATATTAGGTGGACCCATGTGAAATTACAGTTTTTAAACGTCAGAGACAGTCAAATATCAGGAATTTCATATGGCTCAACCCAATAATTTACAAAAGGCGTCAGTCCAGCCTCATCAACGGTGAAGTGGATGAACAGAGGCTACGTGCTAAAAAGCAAAGCTGCTCCACAGTGGCAGACAAACTTTTAAAAGAGTTTTTTTTTTTTTTGAGACAGGGTCTTACTCTGTCACCTGGGTTAGAGTGTGGTGGTGTCAACATAGCTCACTGCAACCTCAAGCCACCTGGCTCAAGCAATTCTCCTGCCTCAGCCTCCTGAGTAGCTGGGACTATAGGCACATGCCACCACGCCTGGCTAATTTTTGTATTTTTGTAGAGATGGGGTGTCTCTCTTGCTCAGGCTGGTCTTGAACTCCTAACCTCAAGCAATCCTCCTGTCTCAGCCTCCCAGAGTGCTAGGATTAGAGGTGTGAGGCATTGTGTCCAGACTTAAAAGAGATTTTTTTTTTTTGGTACAGATACAAGTGGTCTTCTTATCTCATAATGGAATGAAACATAAAAGGATTACAATTAAAAATACTAGTTTTGTTTTTAATTTTTTTTTTTTTTTGAGACAGGGTCTTGCTCTGTTGCCCAGGCATGAGGGCAGTTGCATGATCATAGCTCACTGCAATCTCAAACTCCTGGGCTCAAGCAATCCTCCTGCCTCAGCCTCCCAAAGTGCTGGAATTACATACGTGAGCCACCATGCCTGGCACTGATTTTATAATATTTAAGTATAATTTTTAATGCCTGATGGTAAATGTACTTCTTTTAAGAGCAGCATTCCTGAACATTGCACTGCCTTTGAGTTTTAATGAGGATAGGGTTTGGGAGGCAGCAACATCAGGCAGTTGATGCCGAATCCTGCATTTTGTGTCAGGCCCAGGAGGCTCCTCAGCTTCTGAATCCTCCCTCCTTCTTTTCAAGGCCAGGGGTACCTGATTCCTTGGCGCAGTTTCCCCCCATTCTCAGGACTCACCTTGATCTGCATCCAGAGGAATTAATAATTCAATAAACCCAGTCCTCCATTTTAAAGTCAAGGGTTCAAGCCTGAAGCAGTGCCCAGTTCTGATGCCTGCACTCGTGCCTGGATATGAGTCCTAGTTAGCCTTGAGGGCTCTGGTTCCCCTCTTGCGGCATCTGCTTTGGCCCTTGTTCCTAAATGCCTCGTCTTCTGCCGTGACTACAATTCAGGGGCCCTACTGGACAGCGACCCTACATTCCTATGTTGCTCCTGCCATCCTAGGAAGCATCCACTCCCTAGATGCTGCCTGGCTGGTCTTATACATGCTTCTTGCTCTGAACTATTTAGTGTTGTGTTACTGTGCCCACTAATTGGGATCCCCACTTTCCTCTTGGATTCTTCCCATCTGGACCCATTTCCCAGAGTCTAGATGATAATTACTGATGACCAAACCCCTTGGACACCAGGTTCTGTTCATCCAACTCTATTATCTATCATCTTGTAGCAACAGAGTTTCATTTTCTCATACCCAAGCAGTAGACTTTGTTCCTACTTTTCTCTTACACCCCTGTTCTGCTAAAATAATGGGCCGTGCTCTCTCAAATTCTGGAGATGGACAGTTGGCACCACGAGGATATAGACAAATTGTCACAACTTACTTAAAGGCAGCTTTCTAGCCCATGTGCACCTACAGCTTCCGGTGGCCAGGAGGGGCCTGGGGCACCAGAGTCCCAGGCCAGTCCTTCTAGCCTCGAGCAACCTCCAGGCTCTAAATCCCCTCTTGTTCCCAAATGCTGATTATCATTTTCTGTCTGTGACATGACATTAAAAAGGTTGGGATGCATTATGAATATAAGCAAAATGGCAGAGATGAAATAAGCCTCTTGAGTGCTGTACTTCGAAACATAAATAAATAACTGAGAAGTCAGCAATATTTCAGGAAGAGTGTCAAGTCGTTGGCAATGTTTCTTGTGATCTTGAAAAGTGAAGTCACCTGGAATAGGCAAGTAGCTCCCAGGAGGATCTCAGATGCAGAAATATGCCCACATGTAGCCCAGGAATCAGAGATAGAGTTAGACTTTAATGAGTTCTCTAAATGCAACTATCCTGCCCCTCCATGACGCCTACTGTATTTCATATTTTAGTCTCAATTATTTTACTAGCCAAGTATATCCATTTCCTTTAAGTAGATAAGAAAACACTGGAGTCCTATCTTAGCTGGGATGTCAGATTCTAAAGTGGCTGTTTCGGTGGGCACAAATGGCATCCTCATTTGGAAGCACTCACGGGAGAGAAGGTTTGCCCTCTAGAACCAAAGGGCAGGGAGGACCACTGCACGGTGGTCTCTGGCAGGTCACGAGAGAGGGCATTGACACTTGGCAGAGAAAGGGGTCAGTGGTGGACACGAGAAGGACAGAGGTGAATGGCCCCTGCCCTGCCATGTGGCCTTGGGTCCTGATGGCAACAAGAGCCCATCTGAGGGCAGCTGGCTCCTGCTGAGGACTTGGTGAGGGGCATGTGCCACAGCGGCCACTTGAGAAAACAACACCTTCCCCCATGCTGTTCCCCTCACGGCCATTTCACTGCATAAAAATAACCCAGTCCTTTTCAGAATTTCATTGTCTTTGACATGTGGGTAGTCAATTCTTAAACAACATAAGGGTGTTAATTGAACATCTTTTTTTCTTAAGAAAATATTGGTTTTTTAAGCCAAATGGCACCAAAAGACACAATAAATACCAAAATGCACATGATTGAAATTATAAAATAGCTATAATACTTTCTATAAAAACTTTTAAATATGAACATATGACTGAAATTGTTGCTGATTTTACTTGTATGAGGATTAAAAGCAAGTACAAAGGATACATGTTGGAATACAGAACAGGAAGGAAGAGCAATCATGGATATTTAATATCTACTGAGGATATTACACAATTTTTATTATGCTGTTCTCAAAGTGGAGGTGGGCAAAAGCCAACTGGTATATACACATGAGATTCTCAGGTCTCAGGGTCAAAATTTTCTTCAAATTCTTGTGGCTTTAAAATGAGTCAAGATATTCTTCTCTGATTCCAGCTAACTTTTGTCCATAAAACAGCTGATACTGCGACTTGTCATTGCATGTACTAGAAAATGTAGTGCGCACAGAGTAAGAAAAAAGTATAAATATTTTCCAAAAAATTTCAAAAGAAAAGGTAAAAGAAATCTATATATATATATATATATATATATATATATATATATATATATATAGAACTAAAAGAGTTCAAAGAGTTGAATGAAATACATTTGGTTCTAAAAATACATTTCTCTGGGGTAACCGAGGCTGTGAAATCATCTTAGATATTACAAACTCCTGAAAATGGCCCATTAGGAAGCTGGAAGAGAGTTACTACTTAAATTAAGCACCGTAATCAGTTTAGTGGAGAAAAGCATGGACTTAAGAATAAGAGATAACTGGATTAAAGTACCAGCTCCATAACCTTGGGCAAGGTATTCCACCCCTCATCTACAAAATAGTGATAATAGCATGTTCCTTACAGGGATTTGTGCAAAAACTAAATGACATAATCCATGCAAGGCCTTATATAGTGACTAGCACAAACTAAATGCTCGTGAGTTTTTAATTTTACAAAGGCCTATTCTGATACAAATATAACACAAATTATCCCATTTACTGTGGTCATTTTATTTTCAATTCTAAAACTTCCATTTGGTTCTTCTTTTATCTTCTATTTCTTTGATAAAACTTGCTATTTTTTCATTTGTTTCAATTGTGTTACAAATGATGTGTTGAAATATTTTTGTGATGGCTGCTTTACAATTCTTGCAAGAGAGTCTAACATCTGTGTCATCCTGATGCTGGCATCTGCAATCGCCTTTTCTTGTTCAAGTTGAAGTTTTCCTGGTTTTTGGTGTGATTTTTGGTTGAAACCTGGACATTTTGGGTATTATATCATGGGACTCTGGATCTTATTTAAATCTTCTGTTTTAGAAGGTCTCCTCTGATGCTGCTGCAGCAGGGGAAGGGAGGGCTGCCTTGTAGTTGCCAAGTGGGGATAGAGCTCCTGGCTCCCCACCGGGCACCAGGTGACAACACCCTGGGACAATACTTCTCCATGTGGCTTCCACTGACACCATGGTGGGGGCGGGGTGGCCTTGTCAGTGCTGGGCTGTGGGAGAAATCCTGATCCTCTACTGGCCTCCCATGACACCGCCCCAGCGGAGATGGGGAGGGACAGTTCATTACAGCTTGTGGGGGCACAAGCCCAGGCTCCCCACTGGGCCTTTTTTGACACTGCCTTGTTGGGGGAGGGGTAGGAGGGCCTCTTTCCCAGCTTCCCTGGTGGAGGGGCCACAGTGTTTCCTGTGGTGTTTGGCCCGAGCAGTGTGGTTGTTATCTAAAAGTTTCCAGTCTTGCTAGGCTGCCCCTTTTCTGGTCCTTTAACTAGAGAGATAAGGCTTTTCTTGGGACTATTTTTGCCTTTCCCGTTGGCATCTCTGGGATGCTGGCTTCTCCAACAAACAGCCCAGCATATATGATGAAGAAGGAAACACAGGGAACTCACCACTGCGTTGTGCCCTGGGTCTCTGGGTCCCCAGCTGGTCTGTGTCCTTCTGTCCACCTTTCAGAGTCTTCATATGTTTATTTTATATACAACATCCAGGTTTCAGTGGGAGGAGTAGAGCAAGGCATGTCGATTCCATTTTTCTGGAAGCGGAAGTCCCTTAGTGATCTTTTTAATGTTAAGAAATTTTATTAAGGCCTCCTCCTCTTTACTTCTCTTTGTAAAGGAAGAACTTATTCTACTCAACCAAAGTGTCCAGGGAACCCTGCAGTGGCAAAAGAGACCTTTGAGATAGGCCAGACTGAGCTTCGATTTGCTTCTATCCCAATCCTCACCCTCCAGCTCTGGCTTCACCATGTGAACCTGCAGACTAGATTCCACTCAGGTCAGTGTCAGGGCCGCATTGGATGTGGGGGCTTAGTACCCTACCTGGCATATGTGCACTCTTAAATGCAGTTTCTCTCCAACTCCAATTTATCCCTATACAATTCATATTACTGCTGGCTATAGGTATTCAATTTTCACACTGCAGATGCAGTTCAGAAAGAAGGGGCCAGTATTTCTTTCTTTCCCTCCTTCCACTTGTTGTAAATGTGTGCCCATAAACCCAAGTTGAAATCCTTTTCATGGCATTCAAAGACTCCCCCATCTGACCTGAGGGCATCTTTCCAAGCCATCTCCGTATTCACTCCCCATAAAACCTAAGCTCACATTAGAATAATCACTCCCTCCAGTTTTAACACACACCTTCTAACTTTCATAAATATTTCCTCATTATACTGTTGTTTGCACATATCCATCTTCTCAACTGCAACTGAGTTTCTTAAAATCAGGGGCCATAATTGCTAGTCTCAGTGTGAGTCGAGTAAAATTGGGCTACCTCGTGCCTTAGCTCCTCATTAGCACATCAGCTTCTAAAGAAATACCAGTCGTGTACCTGGAGTGTGGCAAATTATCTATTTATTGACATCACTCAAATAGATGCCAAGCAGAATTTTAAGCATAACACCCATATAAAAAGAGACTTCCTATATCTCGATCAGCACAGAACTTGATCTCAATCTCTCGTCTCATTCCCTTAATCAGTATCTCCAAACTCAGCCCATGTCGGCCTCACTCTTTCCAGTCCCTCTATTTAGCCATCTTAGACTGACTGCTTCCTCCTAGGGGCTACCTCTGTCCTTCTAGAAAAATTAATCAAGCCTTTCTCATTTTCTGGCATCTCTACCCATTATCCAGATGGAACAATGAAGCTCAACTGCAGACCTGGAGAACCAGCCTCTTCCTGGAGATTTAGCCCCTACCACAATTTAGTCCACTGGGATCTGACCTGGTTTTGGAAATACACAAAGTTTGACACTGATAAAGACTAGAGAGCCTGGCAAGAATAAGAACTTTAAAGCTGGTATACACAGAAATAGATGGACATTAAACGCAACCTCCATTTGTTTTCATTTCATTGGAGTTATGAGCTTAGTCATTTCATTAATGTCTGTTCTAATACCAAAAAGTCAAGTCTAAGATGTGACATTTAATTGGTATGCATTAAGAGATACCCTTTAATTGAGCTTGTACGTTATCTGAGCTGTTCTGTTATAGGTAACATTTTCAGTAAACTAGACAGAAAAAATATGCATCAAGACTGAAGGCGAAAGAGTGTGAGTGTCTGTGTGTGTGTCTGTGTGTGTGTGTGTGTGTGTGTATCTACTCCCCTTTCTTCTACAGCTAGTGGGAACTTTCCAAGGTATAAATTGTTCTCAAGGAGTATGATGATATACTAAGTGGCAACACTAATGGCTTTTAAAAAATTTATGCTGAAACCTGCTTAATGTACTAAGTAAGTAATTTGTCTACTTTATGCCTGGAGAAAATCCGATGAATAGAATACGCAGTTTAAAAATTGCTACCAGAATACTGTCTACATGGTTAACATTAAGCAGTAAATTAAACAAATAATTAACATGCTGCATTATTAACTCAATAAAAACAATTACAATGATAATTTTGTGCTTCTATTATTACAATGAACATTTCTGTTACTATATACAAGTTTTTTTGCACCCTTTTAATTGTAATATTTTGTGGTATGAACATGTCAAGGTTATTTTTAATTGGAATATGCTAGTTTGAAATACCTTTAGTTTCTACAAAGGCATTTAAAGTGTGTTTTTCCTCCCTTTATACTAAACATGCATTGTTTTTCAACAAAATGTCACTCAGAAGTGAAAGCATTTTTCTAAGACAGTTGTCCAAAGGGCATCTAGAAAATGCTTCAAGCACAATTTTAAAAAAATCATAAATTAAAAGTATACGTTTTGGCAATGGATCAGAATTCCACCTTTAGAGAGGCTTGAAGTTCACTTATTATAATTTAAATGAAATTGTAAAAAGTCATCTGAATATGTATGAGGATATGTTTACATATGTATTAATATATTTTTATTTATACCACAAGAATCTAACCTTTGTGTTAAACACTAATACTGACACAATGTCAACAGTGCGCTCAAAGTTTGTTTTGGAGGTTGTTTCTCAAAGTGATATATTCACAGTTATCTTGATAAACCTATGCACTAAGATTAAGAGCGCAGTGTATGTGACGCAAAAAAAAAAAAAAAAATTAAACTAGCCCATGCTTCCTCCTTCAGTTGCCTGGGCTAAGTGTTCCCAAACACTAACAGATACATGAGGATTTGCAGAAGTCCTGCTGCCCTCTCCCTCAAAAGCCATTTGCTATGAGTCCTGCAGAGTGCTGCAAAAGCATGCATTTTGGATCTCTCTATAAAAGGTGACCCACCTGTTAGGATGGCTATTATTAAATGAACAAAAGATAACATGTGTTGGTGAGGATGTGGAGAAACTGGAACCCTGTTGGCAGGGATGCAAAATGGTACGGCTGCTTTGGAAAACAATATGGAAATTCCTATAAAAAATTAAAAACCACCTATGATCCAGAATTCCCACTTCTGGATATTTATCCAAAAGAATTGAAATCAGGACCTCAAAGAGATATTTGCACATCCACTTTCATTACAGCATTATTCACAATTGCTAAGAGGTGGAAACAACTTACAGTGTCCATCAGTGGACAAAAGGATAAAGAAAATGTGGTTTATACATACTATGGAATATTATTCGGCCTTAAAAAAGAAGGAAATCTCACCACACGTGACAACATACATGAACCCTGAGGACACTATGCTAAGTGAAATAAGCCAGTCACTGAAGAACAAATATTGCCTGATTCCACCTATGTGAAGTATCTGAAGTAGTCAAAGTCATAGAAGCAGAAAGTAGAATGGTGGGGGCCAGGGGCTGGGGGAGGGGGAAATGAGAGTTGCTATTTAACAGGTATAAAGTTTCAGTTATGCAAGATGATTAAGTTCTAGACATCTACTGTACAACATTGTGCCTATAGTAAACAACACTGTATGATACACTTAAAAATTTGTTAAGGGGATAGATTTCACATTAAGTGTTTTTACCACAATTTAGAAAAAGAAAGTGGCAACCTTTTATCATTCCAAGGCCTGTAAATAAAGACTCATTTGTAGAATCAAATATGTATAGACAGATTTCATATTAAAGAAGTTGATTGCCAATTAAATTCTCTCTAAATTAATTAACACCAAAGACAAATGTGTTCTGTAATTTAGTGTGTGTAAAGCAATATTGTCTTTTTTTTTTTTTTTTTGAGACAGAGTCTCACTGTGTTGCCCTGGCTAGAGTGCCGTGGCGTCAGCCTAGCTCGCAGCAACCTCAAACTCCCAGGTTCAAGCAATCCTTCTGCCTCAGCCTCCTGAGTAGCTGGGACTACAGGCATGCACCACCATGCCCGGCTAATTTTTTCTATATATTTTTAATTGTCCGATTGATTTCTTTCTATTTTTAGTAGAGACGGGGTCTCGCTCTTGCTCAGGCTGGTTTCGAACTCCTGAGCTCAAACAATCCACCCACCTCAGCCTCCCAGAGTGCTAGGATTACAGGTGTGAGCCACTGCGCACGGCCTCAATATTGTCTTTATTAGAAATAGAATCAAGATTAGGAAACTTTCATGAAATCTTGAAGGGTGCTGTTTTAAAACAGCTGTTTTAAAAACAAAACAAAACAAAAACCCCTGAGATATTAAAGACTGGGGGCATCAATATAATTATCAAAACAGGTGATAAGGATGAACATCTACTTCTTTCAAAAGAATATGATCAATACTACTTTTTCTACCATAAACTATTCCAAAATATTATACACATAATTAGTTTTAAATATATGTTATTAAGAACCAATACACAAAATATTTTTTAAAAGACTATCCACCTAGCCTAAAATACATAAACAGACTTTTTCATTTCTATTAAATTTAGGTAGTAAAGTTGTTAAAAAAGTAAAGAAAGATGCTATCAAATCACAACTTGATTAGTCTAATATTATAACAATAACAACAGGTTATACTTCCATAGTTTCTACTATGCACTATACCCTGATTTAAGTTTCATATATTAGCTCATGCAAGTCTCACAATATCACTATGAAGTAGGTACTATTATTATTAAATACCTGCACTTTACAGATGAAGAACCTGAGGCACAGAGGTTAAGTAAGTCATTCAAGGCCAAATAGCTAAACAGTTATACAGACAGGATTGAAACCCAGGTATCAAGTTAGCTTGGTGCCAGGGTCTAGGCTTTTAACTAGTGTGCCAAACTGTCTCTGGGGCCAGATTTTTCTCTGAATACACTGGAGAAAATAAAAACGATGAAACACCTGGCATAATGCCTTATACATACTAGGTGCTTTGCCAAATGGATATTGATGATTTTAGCATATTCGTGTAACATCTTTAGCATTGTTGGTTGTATATGGAAAAGAATGAGTAGGAAAATTAGAATAGTTTGAGGGAATTTAGGCTGTTTAGTGCTTCTAAAATTTCATCCCCAAATGTACTGAGTTGCCACAAGAATAAAACATGTGGTAAAGGAGGAATTCTTTAGAAACAAAGGCACATTCTCTGCATGGAATGAAATGCAATGTGGAGAACTGGCCATCTGGATAATTTTTTATTGGGACAAGCTGTAATTTATAAAATCGTGAGAAAGGAGAAGAAAATAGAGAAGAGAGAGCTTTGAGTTTCTGCCAGAAAAAGATTTTAAAGCTCTGTTCTAACATGTTTTTAAATGAAAATTTAAATATTTCATACCCACATATACACACACTAAGGTGGCATATATACAGCCAAATACATCATTTTACCTAACACTGCTTTACAAGCATCCAAATAGTATCCTATTTTAGTTGAAGCCAAGATTAGGAGGCGAAAGCCTCTTCCATTTCATTCCATCCACAGATCTTTACAGAATGCCACCGTGTGAACAGGACTGTATTAGCTGCGTGCTAACACAAAGCATGGCAAAGATCCTACTTCAAGGGACTTTGACCTGGCGAGTCAAAAAACAAATGAATTAAAAATCTTACAGGCAGGCCAGGCACGGTGGCTCACGCCTGTAATCCTAGCACTCTGGGAGGCCGAGGCGGGCGGATTGTTTGAGTTTAGGAGTTTGAAACCAACCTGAGCAAGAGCGAGACCCTGTCTCTACTGAAAATAGAAAGAAATCAATCAGACAACTAAAAATATATAGAAAAAATTAGCCGGGAATGGTGGCACATGCCTGTAGTCCCAGCTACTTGGGAGACTGAGGCAGAAGGATTGCTTGAGCCTGGGAGCTTGAGGTTGCTGTGAGCTAGGCTGACGCCACGGCACTCTAGCCCGGGCAACAGAGTGAGATTCTGTCTCAAAAAAAAAAAAAAAAAAAAAAATCTTACAGGCAAAAGTAGTAGTGTATGTTGTGGCTTATTATAATTATGTACAGTGTATCATATGTTTAATTATGATATAACAATAGGCATATGTACTTGTTAGACATTTAATATGAAGCCAGGCATTATGATAAGTACATATCACATTATATGCCTTATTTCATCAAATAAAATCTAAGAAAGGAAGGTTTTCATAAAATTGCTTTCGTTGCTTTGTCTCTTAATTTGGCACAGAGGAGAGTGCAGGGGCAGGTTTTGGAAATAGGACTGACCTCAGTCAGTTCAGGGAAGGGGACAGAGAGGACAGACTGAGAGAGGAGAGCCAATGGGACGATGGGCGGGACTGGGAAGGACCCTTACTTATGACAGGGGGGGCCTGAATATCTGGCTAAGACTTCAACTGATCAGAGATGCTGTCAGTTCTTGAATTGGTCAAGAGTCCAAGAAAGGTCTGGAAGGTCATCCTCACAGCCTAAGGATGGCAGGGGCAGGGCCTGGAGGACAGGCAGGGGGGGCCAGGTAAGAGTGTTTGGAACAGAAGGAAAAGTTGGTTCCGAACGCATTCTAGAAAAACAGTGGCTCCTAGAGACTTACTAAATTTGGGAGTTGTTAAAATAATTAAAGGAAAACTCCTGAGTGTGATGATAAAGATGGGTACAGCAGAAATGCTGATTTGGGGCTAAGATAATGACCTGTGTCAGTAACATTTTAAAAGGCAGGACCAACAGTGTAATTTTGGACTCATTCTGCAGGTGAGCAGAGACAGAGAAGTTGGGCATGAAGATGGGTTTTGGGGTGCCACCAGCAGACACCTGTTGCTGAAGCAGAGGATGGATGAGTTCCCCAAGTTTTAGCCTGCACACAGATTGGCCGCTGCTCGTATTTCATGTATCTGTTTAATGTTGCCTGGAAACATCAAAAGATTTTGTCTATCACCACTCCACTTCACCTTGTTTACTTTGCTCAGGTAACAGATTCTTTTGAATAACGGGATTAACCTCTGAGCTCCCCAAATAATTTCATGCCACGCCAGCAGGGAGGACACGGTCTAGACAGGCTTCTCCCCAATCCCCGCCTCTCTACCGCAGTCCCAACACACTCCTGGAACATTGTTCTCGTCTGATTTGAGCAGGCTGACTCTCAGCCCTTGCTAGGCTAGCTAACACCGGAGTATCATGTATGGTCCCCGGTCTCCAGCTGCAGTCCTAGCTGAAGATATCTAATAATAGCCTTAGATGATGCAAGCACATGTGCATCAGGGCTAAAGAGTACTTTTAAACGTGACAGACATCACTGGTATAGCCAGGGGAAGATTCCAGGAGAAGGTGGGGATCGTGGTTGACACTAAGGGTAAATAATATTCAAAAAAACAAAAAAAGTTTGCTTTTGTCTTTAATTTTGTCCATTACCATTTTTTAAAAACTTGCCTATAAAAATAGTTTGAATAGAAATGTTTCAGTTGTATGTTTTGTTGGAAAATCTATCTAGATAAACTGGCATTTTAAGCTCTCTAGATGTGTTAGTTTTGCAATCTGTGAAAAGTGAAACCAGGTCTAATTCATAGTAGTATAGATTATTCAAGTCCATCAATTGCTCCTGTGATTTTATAGAATTGGATTTCACAGCTAGAGACACTGGAGTCCATCCTTGAAGAGAATTAACTGAAGTAGAGTCAGTCTCAGGGCAGATGGGCTTTTCTAGAACTTGGGAGCACAGACTCACTGGCTGCTCCACTCCCCTTCTTCTGAGCCTTCTGAGGAACCCCCTCTTTTTGTTTCTTGGAGTACAGGTGGCCCTTCGTATCTGCAGATGCAACCACCCATGTTCAAAGTGTTCTTTAAAAAAACCCAATTGAAAACATGAATAAAAATAATACAGTATAACAACTATTTACTCAGCATTTAGTTTGTAGTGTAGGTATCATAAGGACTCCATAGATAATTTAAAGTACATGAGAGAATGTGTGTAGGTTGTACGCAAATATTACGCCATTGCATGTAAGGGGCATCAGCATCTTTGGAATTTGGTACCCTCGGGGGTCCCAGAACCAATCCCCATGGATACCGAGGGACGATTGTATTGAGACTTTCAAGGGACTGTGAGTCTACGCAGAGGTGTATGTCTGGAGAGTTTAAGGTAGGGATGTTCTGGAGGAAGGAAACTAGTGGAGGTACATCCGGATTTCTTTTTAGTTCTAAAACATGAATTCTCCTTCTCAATGAATCACATAGTCTTCTCTCTGATAAAAGGCCAAAGTCTTTCAGACCAGTGGTGGCCTCTTTTTAAAGCTACTTGGCTTGAAGAAGGAAATTATCCCGTGGCTACACCCTCCAAGTGGTTGTTCTTTGTGATAGTTTCTTTGAGACTGCACGTACTCTATATTTTCACTTTGCTTGATTTATAAAAATTGTATAAATATCTATTGACTCATTAAATTTTCATCAGTTGGACAGCAAAGTCCTTATAAAAGCACACTGATTCTTTACAGACTTTAATTTTCAGCTCCATGCTTTCTACCCACACATCCGCAGGATTTACGTATCTGTTTAGTCCACAAAAATTACTGGGAATTTTACTACCTAAGGACCTGCACAAGATTTTATTTGTCTTCATTTTAGCTTGCAAACTATATACTGAAGTTTATATATTTTTTAAAAATTATACTACATAATTTTTAAATTATTTTTTGTGTAGAATGTTAGCAGAGGGAAAAATGTCTGTCTACTCCCACCGCAAACCATCAATATTTTTGTCTGGTTCCTTCTGGTTTTATTTTTCACGCCATGTGCGCAGGCATAGTGGAGTGTGTCTGTGCAGGTACAGGGATTGAGTCATTGTAATAACCATTGTCACAAGGCTTGCATTTCTCATTTCTAGAATAATCAACTCCAAATTCCTCAACACCAGTGACAGCTTGGTGGGTGACAGCCCTGTGGGCAACACGTGGTTTTCCAGGATGTCCCTGCCCTGTCCTTGTCCTCTGCCAGGCTGCACTCTCCGGTCTGTAGGTGCTTTCTGAATGACAGATCAATACTATTCCAGAGCCTGCCTGGGGTCGAAGTCTTTAGGACAATCTACTGTATATTGTGGGTCCCCTGGCTGAACAAATGCACATGCTCAAACATACACAAAACGCAGCAAATCTCTCACTGAGGTTCACAGCCCCCTGGAAGCCGCCCATGCACCCAGAAAACACTGGGTCCGTGAGAGTCTCAATACACAGAAGATCCCTGATAAATACGGTTTCTTGACCCTCTAGCTAGAGAGATTTGCATTATTTCTTCATGCTTTCCTCTGGTCTCTTTCTAGTGTTTCTTTTTTCCCTTAAAAGAGAAGGGAAGTGGAGGGCCGGTGCACCTCCCTGGCACTGAGCCATCTGTAGCCCAAGTGCACCAGGGCTGCCAGAATCTGTACCTGGCACAAGGCAGGCCTCAGGGGCATGCGCACTCACAGTGAGTGGAGAAGGGACCCTGTGAGGTGTTGGCCTGAAGCGCCAAGAACGTTTCTTACCACAAATATTTACTAACGGTCCAAGAGATGATTTGAAATAATTTTGTGGTGAAGTGTAATAACTGAGTATACACAGTCCTTCGCAGGCTGGGAGTGTCTCTGTTTCACTGGGAAAACTCTCTTGAGCCATTTATATCGGAAACCCCTATCAAGTTTCAAAATCGAATCTACTGGTAATAGAGCAAATCATGCTGCAGGTACCATTATTTCCGAAATGCCATCTGTACATTGATATGAGTCAGTTTTTACTCACACACCAAGCGGGTCTGCTTTTGTGCTTATCTCTCTCGTGTATGTGTGGTATGTGCATGTCGGCGAATGTGTATGTGCATATGTGTGTGGAGTGTGTGCCTGTGGGTGTAGGTGTATGTGTATATGTGTGTGGTATGTCTGTGCACGTGTGTGGTGTATATGCGTGTGTGCATGTGGATGTTTATGTGCATGTGGGGGCTCTTATGTGTGTGGGGTGTATGTGTGTGTCAGAGAGGACATGACTGATGACAGCAACACGTCGGCATCGCTAGTCGACCTATAGCTACTATTCCGGAGAATAATAAAAGGCCAGGAGCGAGAAAGAGAAGAAGAAAATGCTGGGCAGGTGCAGCCTCACTTTCCAATCTTCTGTCTGCTCCTGCCCATCCCACCTGCTCTCAGCCCTGCAGTCAGTGGCTCCTGACTTCTTCCTCTCCCCCCCTCCCCCTCCCCCCCACCTCCTCTCTCTCCTCTTCCCTCCTTCTCTTCCTTGACTATGAACAATAACCAGTCCAAGAGGTGCATTTGCCATTTGTGAGGAAAAGAACTTAAGAAAAGAAGCGAGCAGGGAGAGGAGGGTCAGGAAAAGAGAACAAGAAGAGAGGGAGTGGAGAGGCGAAAAGGGGAAGAGAGGCAAAAAGGGGAAAAGAGGCACATGCTGCAAAGAAGCAGTGAAAATGACAGGGAGATGCAATGGGGTGAAGGTTACCTTTGGAGCTGATGGAAACATTCTAAAACTAACTGTGCTGATGGTTGTACAACTCTGTGAATTCATTAAAAACCACTGACTTGTACACTTGAAGTGGGTGAACTACAGGGTACATGAATTATAACACAATAAAGTGGTTATATTAATAAAAGTCACCTAGGATTTTTTAAAAAATTATTTTTGTTTCAAAGCACACTAGTCCCTGGGCCACCTTTACACACAACAAAGCTGCTCCGCTAAGGGCCCCACTCCAGCCCAGATACCACTTGCATACTGAGGTTCCACGCAGGTGGCCTTTCGTTGTCGCTAGAGATGGAGAATCCGTAAGAGGAAGATGGAAACATGAAAGAGACAGAAGACAAGGAACAGCCAGCTGGGGGGCTGGGCAGCCTCTGGCTCTGCAGACCAAGCAGCTCTCCTCTTCCGAGCGCATGGACATGTTTTATTTACTTATCATTGACAAGTAAAAATTGTATATATTTATTGTGTATGATATGATGCATTGAAACATGTATACGTTGAGGAATGATTAAATCTAGCTAATTAACATGTGTATTACCTCACATACTTATTTTTATGGAAAGGACATATTTAAAAATCTTGCTTAGCAATTTTCAGAAATACATCGTTACTAACTATAGTCACCATGTTGCACAAGAGATCTCTTGAACTTATTCCTCTTGTCCAGCTGACATTTTGTGTCCTTTGATCAACAAGTCCCCACCTCACCCTGCACCCCCACCCCTGGTAGCCACCATCCTACTCTCTGCTTCTATGAGTTCAACTTTTTTAGATTCCACATATAGTAAGATCATATAGTATTTATCTTTTCTGAATACATTTTTAACTGGGGGAAAATGGACAATTAGCTGGTAGAGATGACTGCTTGCTTTACAAGGCTAAAACCCAAATTCCTGACTACTGTGAACACGTACCACACATGCATGTACATACTCACTAGCATGTCACTGAACTAATGACCTCATGTCACTGCTAAAACCGTCCTGCTCTGTCTCTAAAATAAGAGCATATACTTTTAAACTTCTTTCTACAAAGGGACTGATGCTAATCTTAAACTATTTGATAACTGTGGACTATCTCTTCTCTGTAGTTAGGGTACCTTCCAGGAAAAGTCTCTCCTTTTTCTGCTTTGGCATGCCACACTTACTGAACCAGGAAAGCACATATCATGTCTTTAGAAGTATTTAAATTGTGTGTGTCACAATTACAGCCTGTAAGTAAGGTACAAAGACCGTGCACATGCTGTGGCTGCACAAAAGCCTTGTCCCGCTCACTCCCCACGTCCTGGCTTGTTCTACGTAGATAGGTCTGTGAATAACTGATGTCTGGATAAGTGAAGTATGTCCCTGTTTTAAAATCTCTGTTCCATACAGATTTCTAAATCTGAAATTGAGAAAACCAATTTTTTTTTCTCAATCTTGAGCAATATTTAACAGACAATAAAAGTGTAAGTTACACTTAAAATGTGGCAGATATGTACTATTCATTATTTGGAAGTTTAAAAAAGAACATAGTGTCTAGGATGTCATAGATATAGTTATAAAAAAAGAAGTTGGTTTTTAGAGAGAAAGTTTCTTCTCAATGGAATTCAAATTTAAATTAATAAGAGGTAATCTTTATGACGCATGATTGATAAAATAGCTCCTTTTTGGATCTTAGTACATTTAGAAGTAATCAAGTTATATACCAAATTAGGGGGAGAAATTGCCTCTATGGAGTCCAAGAATGCACATGGTAAGTGATGAATTTTTCCATTAGTGTTAATGAGCTGTGCCTGGTTAACTCCCCAGCACATTACAGAAGAACGCAGCCCAAATCATCTGTCTCCCATATTTAACCCAATTTGTTTGTATACCGCATCTCTCACTCAATGTTTCCCAAAAAGCAATTTCAAGGATGATATAATTATGAGAAAATACTTTATAGAAATGGATAAAAAAAACAAAGCAGAAGGAGTCTTGGGAGAAATAAAAATTGCTCTTTTGTGTTTTGTGCACATTTGATGATTATCTGATTAGCATTACAGACTAACATACTCATTCACTGAAATGGGAATTGCTTCTTCTGTTTTCAGCAACTGTGATAGAAAAGAACAAAGACTAAAAAACGAAAGCATATTCTAAATAGTTTGAAAATGTTACATTGTACAACCACACAAACCTGATAAAGCTTCGTTGCATTAAAGTACAAATATGACACAGATGTAACTGGAGGGATATGTGGGTAAAAAAAGCAATGAAAAACGAAGAGTAGAAACTTGCATTTACGTAACACTTTTACTTCCAAAATGCTGAAAGAATTACAAAGAATAATCTATAGCAGCTCTCACAGGCTCTTTGAAACCTCTATGTGGTATTTTTCCTTATTTGGTAGATGTAGACAATAAGGAATGGCAAAAGATTTCTCAAAGACAGTCACCGATTCGCCTGTTTCAAGATCACTAAGCCATTGCCTCCCTCTATTCCACTCCTGGGCTAGTTTCCTTTTCATGTCCTACTAAAAACCAACCACTCAAAGACAACTTGAGTTTATGGTCATAACTATTTTTTCAAATACTGGATATTTAATTCTCAGTATCAGTAAATATGAAACAAGGTGTTTTAAGTTGTTTCAATGTACACTTAAGCAAAGTATGGGGGGTCCCCCCATCTGGAACACATTGTCACCACCTATGTAATATCCACAGTCTGCCTATTAATACTGGGAGATGAAGACCAAAGTCAAACGCTAATTCCTTTTCTCCTTTCCTTCCTCCTTTTCCTTTCTTCCAAAAATAATGAGCACCTGCTATGTGCCAGGAACTGTTTTAGGCACTGGAGATACTACAGTAAACTATACACACACCACACACATATACATCTCTATGAAGTAAGACAAATATGTAAAAAGATGCATTTCAGATGAAGTGAGTAAAGCAGGGAGGAGAGCATGGAGCTCCTGCGTGTGGCCACGAGAAGGAGGTGAGGGAGTAGCCATCCCTCCCCACCCACCTTCTTTACTAATGCATCTGGCTGATCCCACTCAGGACAGTGTGGCTATCCCTTCCTCTGGGAAGCTTTCTGTGACTGGTCCACCTCAAATTAATCTCTCCCCCACTGTGCTTCTTCTAAGATATTCATAATTTTCTATTTTCCCTTAAATCATCTGTATTCATATATTTCATATGTTTTCAGCATTACTATATAAGCTCCTTCAGAGTCTGTGTATTCCCTTTATCATTTCTTGTAGATTCTATCACACTGCACTATTTCAACCAATGTCTCAGGAACAAATAATTAGTCAAGAATGTCAATGAAACAAAATCGCATTTCCAGAAATGCATCACTCTTTGCTCAATAAATATTTGCTATTTGATTTATCTGGAAACACTTCTTCCATTGTTTATTTTGTTATGATTCTTAAATCTGTTTTTTAAAGCTTATAAAAGCTACCTCATTACTTTCCATCCATACGTGTGCAAGGCACTCAGCTAGGACGCAGGGCCCGGTGACAATCAGCACACAGGACTTCCTTCAGTAATGCTGTCCATACTGGAGAAACTGGAGTCAATGGATGCCTGCAAGGTGGTACAGGCACACTGTGGGGTGGGACACAATGTCTTGGGAGCACAGAGGAGGTCACACGTTAACAGGTTGATGAGGGGCAACCATGGAGATCTTCTAAGAAGTGATGTCCACGTTGCGTTATAACAGGTGGGGGTTTACCAGGTGAAGGGTCTGTGGGATGGGGATGGTGACAGGGTCTCCAGCAGCAGGAGCAGCAAGCTCACAGGTTGTGAGCAAGATGGAGCGTGACACATTCTGTGTGTAGCTAGTGCCCACAGGCCTTACAAGCCATTTTAATATTTTTGCAAGGAATGGGGGCAGCCATTGAGAGGTGCTTAAAGCAGAGCAGTGAGAAAGTCAGATTCACGTTTCAGAAAGACCAGTCTGACTACAGTGAGGAAAGCAAGATGGTGGCCCATGGAGGAGGGTGCTGAGTGATTCACTGAGAAAGGATGGGCATGAACTAAAGAAGTGGTCCCCAACCTTTTTGGCACCCGTGACTGGTTTCATGGAAGACAATTTTTCCATGGATTGGGCGGGGAGGGACAGAGCATAGGTGGTGATGTGCAGACCACTGCAGTTGGGGACAGCAGAACTAAAGCATCAGGGAATATGGAGACAAAAGAGAAACCTGAGAATTTAGAAAGCAGAATATACCGACAAGACTGGGTGACTGACCAACTATCAGGGCTAAGGGAGGGAGTGGGCTAAGAATGGTTTCTCACTTTATAAGCTGGGTAACTGGGTACATGATCATGGTACCCACTGAAATTTTGGAAGGGGAATGAGTTCAGCTTTGAACATGATAAGCCAAGCAACTGTCCAAAAGGAGATGCTCATTGGGCAGTTGGATATACAGGAGTCTGCTCAGGAGAGACTGGTTCCAAAGTTGTCTATGGGAAGTCATGTGCACTTGGATGCACTTGAAGCCATGGTAGGAAACAAAGCCATGACATGACTCCAGGCGAGAACTGGTCTTCAGCCCCTGTGCACATCTGAATCACCTGGAGAGCCTTAAAGCCACCCTGACACCTGGGTCCCACCCAAGTGAATACAATCAGATTCTCTGGGAGGTGCAGCCTAGGCCTCAGTGTGTGTTCAGAGCTGTCCTGGCCATCCTTCCCACAGCCATGTGAGGCCCCTCTGCAGAGGATTCCTGGTGGGACCCTGAGCAATGGCATTGTGGCAGAGCTGGCTGGGTGGAGCAGGTGAGACCAGGGGGACTAAGGAGAAAGACAGAAGAAGCAGAGACAGCAACGTCATGGAAACCAAGGAGAGAGGACGGCACAACTAATGTGGTGGTGAAACTGGAGAAGTTGACACCATGGTGCTGCAGAAAAGCAGGGCATAAAACTGACCCCAGGGTTCAGCAACGAGGGGGCCCAGGTGACCTGGCAAGAGCAGCATCAGTGGGCACCCCTTTAAGACATCTGTGATGGAGGGCAGGGTGCAAACATGGAGAAAGTTATAGAGACACTTGAATTGGAAAAAAAGTTCTGTTTTTTTAAAGAGATTTGGGGGCATGTTTAAATTTCCATTTTAACACTGCACATAAAAAGCAGCATAATACATACATATGGTGTTTCAAACTTAATTATAAAGCACCACATCATGGTCAAGAAACAGAATACTGTCGGCTTTACAAAAGCCCCACAGGCCCTCACCTCCTCAGCACCTTCCCTTGCTCATTTCTTTGCTCTCATTTATACTCCTACCATCTATGCATGCATCCCTATCCCCATGCAACACTGCTTAGCTCCTCCTTTGCACAAATACACTCAGAGATTTCAGACCTTGTGTGGAAGACTTAATTAGAAGGGAAGAGACTAAGGGTCAATAAAAAGGACTAACTTATAGACAAAGGACTGACAAGGGCAGGGTAGGGTTGGGAACTGGCATTAAACAGGAGGAAGGAATCTTCCTCTTCCTACTAGGGGGGAAGGAGTCAGGATTGCACGTCAATTTTTTTTTTTTTTTTCCCATCGAGGTAGAGCTGAGGTCAGTCTGGTGAAGCGGGGGAGGAGAGGAACACAGAAGTTCTATGAAGTCATTACTTTAAGGAAAGTTAAAAGACTTCCCAGAGGGTGTGAGGCCTGAGCAGAGGTACAGAGAACACCCTAAATGACACTCTAAATGGCAATGGATGTGGGTGAATAATTCCCTCGGGCAGCCATTGGCATCCCAGGTTTACCAGCAGAGGAGGAAGATGGTACTTCTTGGTGTAAAGGGAAAAGCATTGAACTTGGTGGAATCAAAGAATCTATATTCAAATTCTGAGTCTGCTACTTACTGGTAACCAGTAAGAATAGCAAATCCTCTGAACCTCAGTTTCCCCATCTATAAAATGGAGATACTATCTACCATAAAATGTTGTGATAACTAAATACAGCATCACATGTCAAAATCTTGGCATAGAACAGAAACCTGACATTAGAGATGTTATTAAAAAAAATTCTCAGTGGACTATTAACAATAAACTACAACAGCATTGCCAGAAAAGGTGTATTCATAATGCCCACATTCTGGACTAGCAGAGAATGCTGAACAGAGTCCCAGAAAGAGCATCCAATGCTCTGCACTAGTAACACGAGAAGGAAAAGCCAGCCCTTACACTCACTGCACGATGTGCTGTGAAGGCCACCTGTCATGCACAAGCACAGGCCCTGGGAAGAAGACAGCCAGCTGGACACGTCCAGCCTGCACTCCCCACCTCCAATCCTGGGGGAGGAAAGGTGGAAAAGCTCAGGACCACAACGGGAGGGGTTCCTGTCACATCCTCAGCCCCAACTGTCACCTCTCCCCCGATCCCCCATTATCACCACCCAACTCCAAGCTCCAGATATTTGAAATTACATACAGTCACGCACACGCACCCCCACACACGCATTTGCTCCACATCCCAGCTACTGCCTCTTGCTGCAATATCCCTCCCGCCCCCTTTGCTGGGTTAAGTCTTACTCATCCTCGGGACTCCGCAAAGATATCCCCCTTTTCTGGGAAATATTTCTGGAAATGCTTCCGCTGGATCCAGAGACCCTCATCTGACCACCCGTGGCTGCCCAAACATACCTTTCTCGTGCCACTTAATTAACTGTAATTAACTGTCTAGGTATCATTAATCTCCCTCCCCAGACTATGAGCTTCTGGGAACAGGGATAGACCTTACACCTGGAGCAATGCTGGCTGCATGAGGGCATTCAATAAATGCTTGTTCAATGAAAGGACACAACTGTGTGAGAAAAGAATGGAACATAAACAATTTTCAGGTGATAGATTTTTGTTGAAGACTTAAGAAATTACTTTTATTGAAGATATTAATGCAAATTTTTGACTTCTTTGCAAGTCAAAAATCTCTACAGTGTTTTTCTCCGAAGTAGCTAATCTATTCAGAAGAAACCCTTAAAATACAACATAAAAATTTCATTGACTACTTATGTGACCTTATTTTTAAATACTGTTAAATAACGACAAACATGATTGATTAAATGAACATCAAGTGCTTTATTCTTTTAGGGGCTGGCAATTTGTTTGCCTGTATTATAGAAGAGCAGTATTTCCAACATTCGGCACAAATGTTCACATCTAAGTACGATTACATATTTAAATTTATCCAGAACTTCCTAATGAGTTTGGCGCAGTTGCAGTGTTTTTTTTGTCTTTCTTTCTTTCTTTTTTTTTCACCAGAACAGCATCTTCCCTTCAGAGAGCCTCTGCTGGGTGGCTTATAGCCAGTCTATTCCTGAATTTCCACCAATTGCTAACAATAACAATTATACCAAGTCACAGATAATGAAAGAGCAATGGTTTCTTTTGCCACCAGCTGCTGACTTGATATTTTAGAAATCTGATAGCTACGGACACTGTGCTAAAATCGTTAGCACTTATATCTGTGAAAAATTAGGAGCCACTTGCGCTACTGTCAAAAGGAACCATGAAAACAGCTGACCAACTGCAGATGGCACAAAAACGCTGGGCACAGTCTATCGCAGAGATTTTCCTCGTGCTTCGGATATAACATCAGTTTGCTGCTTAACAAGACATGGTTCTTAGTCTTTTTCTAAAAGACTTTTTTCGGTGTTTGTGAATTAGCAGCAAAGAATTCTTAGATAAATGTGTGGGTAGTGGGTGTTAGGCTTGGATGCGTATGGATCACTGTTCAAGAAATACTCAAAATAGTGACATCTGCTATTTTATTCTTCCTAAGATTTTCATCTATTTTATAATCTATTTTAAATAGCACAGAAGCCCAGCCTAAGGAATACCACTTGACAGAAGACTCGATGCCTCTCTCATGCGTGTGGGCGGTGCATGTGTCCCAGGTTTAATTCCAGAGTAAAGGGCAGGGTTTTTCCTGCTATATCTGAATGTCTCTCGCAAAACCTGTTGTCTCACAGAAGGAAAAATCATTTCTCAACCCCACCTAAAAGCTAAGTATAAAGAAGACAAAAAAAGACCAACAACTAGGTAATGTTCTCCAGGTTGAAAAATGTTCACACAAAGCTTCTCAAGGTCTCCTAATTCCTAACTCAGGGAAATTTAAACATTTTACATTTTAGTTCATTTTTAATCCACGACAGAGACATGCAAGCAGATTAAAACCTAAGATGAGAACTATGGACTGTGAAACTCCAACGAGGGCTTGAAATAGTATAGACGCATTTCCAACGTCACTGAACTGCGTGACACTCAGTCTTCACCAGGTAAGGATTGGACGCTGGCCACCTACCTCCCGCATGTTGTTTTCCTGCTCATTCTGGTTGCTGCACAACATTCCGCGGGGTGAATATGCCGCAATTTATCTGTCCACTGTTGATGGGCATTTGGGTAGATCCAGGTAGGAGCTATTCAGCATAGTACTGCTATGAACATTCTGGTACATGTTTTTTAGTGAACTGATGATGCCGACATTTCTGTTGGGCATATGATTAGGAACGGAATTGCTGTATTTTTGAAGTTATTTTTAGTATTTACCACATAATTAATGTTTATAACATTCTATGAAAGACCCCCAAGTTCAAAGCTCCATTAACTACATACAGAATTATCTGTTATCCATGCATACTTGAACCTTCTTTCGTATGTATTATCGTAACTGAGGTCAATGCCACCATATCTGTTTTAGTAATCAGCACGATCATTTATAGGTGCATGGCATCACATTATTTGCTTTGGATTATTGCCCTGGCATTTCTAATGCAATCCTAAACTACCCTCAACCTCACCCGCTGTTATCACTGAAGAAATCCATAAAATTCAATAATAACAGATAGTTCTTATAAATAGGAAATCCACCTCTTCCATCTGGCTCCACATTGAGACAGGCAAATGAATATTAAATCTGACATATGCAGGCAGTGAATTATAATAACAGAAATTGGAGTATGGTGCTGTAATTATTATATCATCAAAATGAGAATAATTGAGACAAAGGGATAATTAAAAATCATCATACCTAGCTTAATATTTCCATAACTGAAGGTTTTATTTCAGATTTCTGATTTGTAGGTTTGTTACAGATATTTCATGTCTTACAAGAGGTACTTTAACAGCTCTACCTACCGAAGAGGAGGCAGACACTCAAGTAGCTTATATTTCTCTTCATTTTCTATAACAAATTATGAGCAACAATCATAGTTGTCGTTAGGAGCCTTCCCCATCCCTGTGTGTATGCATGCGTGTGTGTGTGCATTTTGGAGCTGAGAATAAAAAAATGTATAGTTTGAAAAGAATCCTGGAGACCATTTTGTAGTGGTTTTGTCTCAAGCGAGAAAACTTCTTAACAGTCTCCTAAGCAGCTGAATATCCAGATGCAGTAGGTTTGTGTGTTGTTCAGTAACGATTTACTTTTCTAACCTTAAACCTTCCTAATTTACAAGCAAGAGGCATAATTTCAACTACCACTCCAGTTTTGCATGTACATCTGGGAGTAGGAGAAAAGGTACCAGACAAGTAGTCATGAGACATCCAGTTTAAAATAAGCTTACCACTTATGGGCTGTGCAATGTTGGGAAGACACAATTTGTCTAAGACTCACTTTTTCATTCATAAAATAGAGATAATAAAACTTACAACATAGAGCTGCACTGTGTTTTAAATAACATAATGCATGTGAAAACATTCTGTAAATGCTTAAATGATAAACAAATATAATGTATTATTATGATTGTTACTGTTAGCTTGTATAACAGACTCTTTCCAAAGGAAAAACACCAACGTTCAAACTTCAAATCAAACTGAGTCCATTCTATTGTTTGCACTGCAAGCAACTTCCAAAAATAAGCTGTACTATCAACATTACTCTCATTCACAAAAGGAAGACTGGCCTTGGCTGTGTTATCTCCTCAGATTTTAGCTATGACCTTTTAAAAATGGTGCTTATCCAAAAATTAAGAAAACAGAACCTCCAAGATAATTATACACTCAAGCCTAGCTTATATGTAAGAAAGAAACTAGAAAGTGACAAACTTCCTAGGCTTAGAGAAGTTATTTCATGGGGAAAATATAATCCCTTTTAATTCACATTACAGAGTTTTCTGTGCATTCAGATTAGCTAAAATAAATTCTTCAACAATTTGAGTAATTCTAGGAAATCACAGCAAGTCAATTAAAGAATTATATTTTCTTTTTTCCTGTGCCTGGTAGATAATGAAAGGATCATTAATCTTAATTCTTGAGGCATCTTTAGGAAATGGAGTTACCAGCAAAGTTTTGCAGTTATGGGCCTTGCATTTGGAATATAGATGCTGGACTTAAGATATTTATATTTTAACAAACAGCAAAATGCGCATATGAGTAAATTTCTTGCAATTGGAATTAAGTCCTATCCAGGCAACATGCTGTAGACCTTAGAAAATTATGTTAATATACACTTCTTAGATTAAACACTATCACAGATATTTTAGCTAAAGAGGAAATGAGAAATCACCTACTCTAATCATCTTGTTTTGAAGAAACCAAGGCCTAGAGATGATATAAACTTATTCTTTGTCCTACTATCTGGCAGTACAAAAATTAATCTTAAATTACTTCCTCTTTTGTAAACACTTGAAAATATTTTTACTTTGAAAAAAAAATGGAGAAATGACACTTTCCATTCCAGGGATGTTTATGTTTTAGAATCAACTAGTGCATGATGTCCTTAAGGTTAAGAATATCTGAAATTTCTTCTATAATTCCCAGCATACAAAAAATTCACTTCAAGCTAGGAGATGGTGATGGAGAGGGGAAGAATAAAGAGGTTAGGAGAGCTTGTGAGGAGGATTACTTTGGCTATTAAGACTCTTATTTGGTTCCAAATGAATCGTAGAATTATTTTTTCTAGATCTATGAAATAAATCGTTGGTATTTTGATGGGGATTGTGTTGAACCTGTAAATCATTTTGGGCAGTTTGGACATTTTAGTGATGTTGATTCTACCAATCCATGAGCATGAGACATTTTTCCATTTGTTTGTGTCATCTGTGATTTCTTTCCTCGGTGTTTCATAGTTCTCTTTGTAGAGATCTTTCAACCTCATTGGTTAAATATATCTTAGGTATTTTATTTTCTTTGTTGCTATTGTGAATGGTATTGAGTCTTTGATTTGACTCTCAGTTTGACTGCTATTAGTATATAGAAATTCTACTAATTTGTGTATATTGATTTTGTATCCCGAGACTTTGCTGAAGTTATTTATCAATTCTAGGAGTCTTTTGGTGGAATCTTTGGGATTTTCTAGACACAAGACCATATTGTCAGCGAAAAGTAATAGTTTGACCTTCTGTTTCCTGATGCATATAACTTTTATTTCTTTCTCTTGCCTGAACGCTATGGCTAGGACTTCTAGTACCATGTGGAATACAGTGGTGAAAGTGGGCACCCTTGTCTTGTACCAATTCTTAGGGGGAATGCTTTCAACTTTTCCCCATTAAGTATGATGTTGGCTGTGGCTTTGTTGTATATGGCTTTTATAACTTTGAGGTATGTTCCTTCTATGCTTGGTTTGTTGAGGGTTTTTTTTTTTTATATCATCAAAGGATGCTGGATTTTATTGAATGCTTTTTGTGTATCTATTGAAATGATGATATGGTCTTTGTTTTTACTTCCGTTTATATGGTGAATCACATTTATTGATTTGTGTATGTAGAACCATTCTTGCATTCCTGGGATGAAACCCACTTGATCATGGTGAATTTTTTTTTTTTTGATGTGTTGCTGAATTCAGTTTGCTAATATTTTGTTGAAGATTTTTGCAGCTATATTCATCATAAGGGTATTCGTCTTTAGTTTTCTTTATTTGTTGTGTCCTTTCCTGACTTTGGTATCAAGGTGATACTGCCTTTGTAGAATGGGTTAGGGAGTACTCCCTCCTACTTTATGCTATGGAATAATTACTGTAGGATAGGTACCAGTTCTGCATTATAGGTCTGGTACAATTCAGCTGTGAATCCATCTGGTCCAGGGCCTTTTTTTTTGGCGGGGGGGAAGTTATTACTACTTCAATCTCACTGCTGATTATTGGTCTGTTCAGGATTTCTATTTCTTCCTGATTAAAGAGTTTGTTGAGGATTTTTATCATGAAGGGGTGGTGAATTTTGTAGAACCCCTTTTTTTCATCTATTGAGATGATCATACGGTGTTTGTGTTTGATTCTGTTTATGTGGTGAATCACATTTTTTGATTTGCACATACAGAAACATCCTTGCATCAGTGGGATGAATCCCACTTGATCATGGTGAAATTTTTCTTAGATGGGATTTAGATGGATTTTATTTTTAAGACAGTTATATGCTTTTCATAAAAAAGCATACCTAAATAAAACACCACAAAATGATAAAAATAATAGAACACACAAATATTTTTTGAACATATATACACATACACAATAGAATTTTCTTTGGTACTATTAATGTCAGTCAAGGCAGAAGTCATGGAAAAATACAGGACTAAGTCATTTCCAACTAATGTTGACTCCAGAACACAAAGACACAATGGTATCGAAACTGTGTATTAAATAACACAATACCTGATTAATATATTTGTGGAGTTTCTAACATAAGAAATTACTTGAGATTTTATCAAAAAATGAATCACATAAGACTGTATATCCTGTCTGATTCTATCCCTGAAAAAGGTATATGTATATATGTGGAAAAAAACCCAGAAAAATTAAACAGATTTAAGGTATATAACTTTGTAGTTAGATTAAGAATGGTTTTTTATTTATTTTTTAATGCTTCTTTGTATTATCCAAATTTTAATATTGAACATTGACTAATCTTGCAATAAAATATTAATTTTAAAATAATGTACATTCTTAATATTTCTAATTTTAAAGAGAATGGATATTCTTTGTCAATATATTACAATAATTTTGGTTTTCAAAGTAATTTAAAATTATCAGATTTCATCATTACATTTTCCCCATAATCACCACACTACTGTTCTGACATAGAAATAAACTAAAGCCATATCTTTTTTTGTCATAATATTGATAATGTTCCTATAACCTTGGCAGTCTACATAATTTGGAATGTTATACTTAATAAAATCCTTAGAATGTGTCAAATAATATAGTACTTTTGGAAATCAATGCCCCACTTAATATAGAACTAAGCATTTTATATGCTATTTTCTTTTTTAAAGAATCTAGAAATAAACATCAAATTCTCACATAATTATTTCCCAGTTCAGTAAAATCAGACCTATGCATTAACCTTCAAAAATTTTATAGCAATGGACAGAGGTGATTTAAAGACCCATGACTGATCTTTTGTTACATTATCAATGTTTTTACTAAATTGGGTAATTAATCATGTCACTTTGAGAATTAAAAGTGTTCTTTATAGTCAGATACTCTCTTTCTTTTTACTTATTAAAGTAAAAATACATCTTCACGTTTATTTTTAAATTTCCACCCAGTTCAATTTCACTGTGTGGTAACATGAAGTCAAGGAAAATGACAGACCAAGTGACAAAGGAATCAGATAAATGTGAGCACATGTCACTGAAATGCTCTCTTGGTACCATAAAAGTTTTAACTGAAGGTGACAATAAATTAAGAAGTACTGTGCATATAAAATTAAAAGCCATGCCTTTGGGAATCCTTTTGAACATAGTATTCCATTCAGCCAATATAAATTCATAAAATTTGCAGAGCCAAAGTAAACAAAAAGTCATTTTATGAGATCTTTTACTTTCTGTCTATATGAACAAGGTGCTACTGTGATGAAGCAGAACAACTTACAGAGTGTTAGACACAAAATCATAACTATTAGCTGAATTATTATTTTAGGAGTAAACAAAGTTTTAATGATAAGTTAGAGAAAACACAGCAGATTAGAAAATTGAATTTATCCTTTCTCCCTGACAACAAATCATTTCTCTCCCTACTGAAATAATAAATGAATGAAATGGTATAAATTCATGAAGACAAAGCATGAGACAAGAGATGCTAGCAGATGCGAGAAGTCAATACAGTGTAGGTGAGAAAAGGATAGGTAAACTGAGAGCCAAGAGTTTGCAGAGAGAGAATTCCATAAAAACACACCAGGAAAAGTCTGGAAGTGTCTTCTCTGATGGAAGTATAATAACTTACTTACTCAAAGGACAGGCCTTCTGAAGGTGATGGAGGGGAGGCTTCTCCACAGTGTACCTGAGCCCCCAGCACCCTTCCCAGCAGCTCTCCACTGCTAGGCTCCAGGCATGCACATAAAGCCTTACATCAGCTTTGTGGGTACCTTACCCTTAAAAGTGAACATGGAGAAAGACTGCCAGGATTTAAGAAATGCCTTTGATATAATGGGAAGAAGCCAACCAACCTAACCAAAAGCAAATCAAAACAAAAATATTGGAAAGAGTCAGTGCAGGAAGCAGGAAAACCAACAACAACTTCAGACATTATCAGAGAGGAAAGAAAACATATACAATCTACCCTGTAAGAACAGAATACAATAAAAAACAAATCAGAAAATAAGAATGTATTCTCAGAAACTGAAAAAACACTACAGTATAATTAAAAACTTCAGTCGAAGGACTGAAAGACAAACTTAAAGAAAAATTTATGAAACAGAACAAAAAACAAGTTTTTAAAGCTAAGTGAAAAAATTCTGAACATCATTTCAGGAAAGCAAGCAGAGCGAATAGAAAATAGATTATCGTTAAAGAAATAGTAGGAGAATACTTCCCAGAAAGAAAAGCTGTGAGTTTCCAGATTGAATGGAATAAGGCCCATTTCAGAACACCAAGGATAAAAGAAAGTCCTAAAAATTTCCCAGGGTGTGCAATTCTTGCAGAGGTTAGGACAGTGGGGAAAGTGCATGAAGGGGGAGAACAAGCCTTTTGGTGGACCAAAATTTGAATGAAAGCAGACTTCTCAACAATAAAAAGGTAAACATAACAAGGAACAATGCCTTCACTATTCTGAAGAAAAAGGATTTTCAACAGGAATTCTACGCACAACAAAACTATTATAGCTGAGGAATAAAAAATATTTTACGTACACCAAAAAAACTATCTCCCACAAACCCTATCCCAAAAAGCCAGGAAAATTAGAACATGAACCAGGGAAAAGAAGCCTCAGAAGCCAGGAAATAATGCAAACTCTAATGGAAGGCAGGTAACGGGAATCCCAGGACTCAGGGCAGACCCAGGAAGACAGCTGTGTGGTAGGTCTGGAGAGAAACCAGTCTAGCTGGAGAAAGGACAGAGGGCTAACCTGGGGGCCGGGGGCAGTGATAAATGGACCTCCTGATGTGTCTGCCTGCAGCTGAGTCAGAAGTCAAATGAAGGAGTTGGTATTCCAAGGTTACACTGTGATACAATCAGGTGGTGATCCTTAAAAACCAACCCAAAAGGCAGGAGGATTGCCGAGGAAATGTTTTCCTTGAAGAAGAAAGGCTACTTCTAAGGATGACAAGAGATACATGCCTAAGACATAAGGAGCCCAAAGGAGTTTCCATAGGCCACAGTTAAAAATGTTAATGATTTAAAATAAGCCATTCCATGTAAAGTCAGAGCAACCAAATAAGAAACCCAAGACCTATGCCTCTGGGTCCTTCCATAAGGGGAGTCCAAATTCCCAGAATAATGCATGGGCAGCCCAAGATAGCTGCTCAACCATATTGGTACCTATTGTTTATTATTATAGTATTATTGTTTTGTTTTGAAAAGTCAACACTAGGATACTCTTAACAACTTACTATTTATGTTCCAATTCATTAATTTCATCATTTGGTTTGATATTTCTTCCCTATATGTAATCATTTTTTTAGTTTTATGAGTTGAACATTTATTTTTATACTTTCTTGTTGAACAGGGTACAAATTTACCTCTGAACATATATACAATGATATTACAAAAGTTGGTCTCTTTAATGTTCCCATTACAATAAATCTAGATTTTCTGAGATTCAGGTTTGGCTTCTTCTTTGATTCCATGATTGCTGAAGTTACAGTTATAAATGTTTTTGCACATATTCTAGGTGATTGGATTTTATTATCAATAATTTCTTGTTGTATTGCATTTTGATCAGAGAAACAGTCTGCTGTTTTGGTTTTGAGAATTTATTGAGTTGTTTTTAGCCTAATAGTTGAGTTTTGAAAAGTGCTTTTAAGCAGCTTTATTCTGTTTTCAGCTTGATATGTATCTTTCAGTCAATCTTCTCCCCTTTCTTAAATCATGTTATTCAGATTCTGCATATTCTTATTTCTGTTTTGACTATTTAATCTATCATTGTCTTAAATGGGTGAAATAAAGTCTCCTAATATTATTCTGTTTCTCCTTATATTTTCTGCAGTTATGCTTTCAGTAACATGATACTATACTATTTAGTGAATAAAGACTTACGCCTGTTTTAATCTCATTATTGAATTTAACCGTTTCTACTGCAAAAAGCTCCCGTTTACATGTTTGGACTTGGAAATGTTGCCCCAGTTCTTGGGCTCCTGGCTTGGAGGAATTACAAGTCCAGCCCGCACAACAGAGAGAGATGACAGACACTCAGCAAGTATGTGTGAAAAATTTATTGAGAGTAAAGTTCGAGGGCGCAAAGTGAAAGTACATTTCCTAAGGGGGAACAGGTCTGTCTCTGCGAGTGTAGAAAACCCTATCTACTTCTATGTTTTTCTTTTTATATGCTTCATGCTTAGGTAAAGGTTAGTTACAGTTAGGACTGAATTCCTTTCTATGTTTGGACATGACTTAAAGGTTATGTTATATGTACTGTGGGGAAAGTTCCATTTCCGTTCTCTGACTGGTGGTCAGTGTTCCATGGCCTAATTACCCCATTCCTCAAGGCTGAAATAACTGTTCCCTCTTTTTATTTTTCTGCAGCCATTTCCTTCTTGTTTTTCTATAACTGCTTTCTCCTTTCTGTTTTTTGGATTTCCATTACCTCTCACTTGTTTTTCTGTCCGTAACATAGAGATGAGGACGCTGAAGTTGAGAACCCAGTGGGGCAATCTGCTCCATATGACACGGTGAGCGATAGGGCTGGACGCCCAACTCAGGCCAGTCTGAGCCTTGAACATGGATGGAGGGACTGACACAACACACACACCCACACACCCACACACACACACACACATACACACACACCCTCACTCACATAGGGGAACAGATGTAAAAAGAAGAAAACGTCTGAAATAATTTCTGTCACTATTCTTGAGCTGACAAAATGATTCCAGGTAAATCCTTAATAGAGGCTGAGAATTGTGCCATAAATTTCCACGAAGAGCATTCAAAAACATTTCAGATCTATCTGACCCCACTACTGCTGAGGAGCAGATGCTCCTTATCCATTTGTGTTGTTTGAGGTTTGACGTATTAGCAATGTGTGCCCTGCATCCCACACATAAGCACTGGGGAAAGAGGCCCTCACACTGTAACAATATCTGGTTATTTACGTAAAGAATATAATTGTTAGTTCCTGAATAAATTACCTTTCTATGTTTTATGACACACAGGTAGATCATGTCTCTCGAGTCTGTGTTCTACTCATTTAGAAAAAAACAACTTCATATCTAATCCTGGACCCTGGCTCAAAAGTAAGTTTACATCTTGGAGTCCCAATATTGTCATCTTCAAATATTCCTGTGTTAACAAATACACCTACGTCATTTTATTCACTATGTAAATTAATTCAAATAAAATGTAAATTGTGTGATAATTATGTACCTAAAGTCCTATTTTCATACAGATAAGAACTGATTCAATTTCTTTCAAATAATAGTTTATGCAGATTCTATATGAACTCCATACAGCTTTGAATATTATTGTTAACCTCTTGACTATTTTAGTACAAACTAAAATAAACCTGTTTGAAATCCATCTAACAAGGACACCTGGGGTCCACCTGATCTATTAAAATGATATATTATTTTCAAATATCTTTAGTGATATCTTGATGTCACCATTCTCCTTGTCAGCTGTACAAAATAAGATGCTGACAACTTATTTTAAGAATACTGTTTACTTCCTTTCAAAGCACCAAGCTATAATATCAGAATCAGAAATTCTAACATGAAATGGTAAAAACAATGTTCTACTTGCAAGCACTTTACTGCCTGGGAGTATTTTATAGAAAAGCAGCTGAAATATTCCCCTTCCTTAAAGTGGAGCTCTACATGTTCATGCTTCCCCCTAGGCTTTGAAAGCAGAAGTCAATCAGGTTGTTTTATTCAGGTCTTAGCAAACCTGGAAGGACTTTCTCTTTTCTTCTTACTCTTTTTTTTAAATATATGAATATTTGCCCAAAATCTTCTGAATTGGAAACTACAAGAAACATCTTATAAAATGATGCCTCTTTGGTAAAGGTACATATCTATGGCAAGAGAAAAAAAAATTTTATTTCGAAATATGCAAGCTTCACCCATTTAAATTCATCAGGAAACTCAAGCTAGAAGTGATTATAATAGTCCATATAGGAATCCGGGAGAATGCAGCAACATTTTAAAATCTCAACTCTGGCTTACCATATCTTTGACATATAAGAAGAAAAGGTATAATGATAACCGTGGATGTGTTACGGCAAATTTCTATCAGGCACACATGCACACGTGTGTGTGTGTGTCTGTAGTGTTCTCAACAGATACTACCAAAGGTAGTCTTGAAGAATAATATTCCTAATCTTTTACAGCTATGTAAAATTTATACTACAATAATAGAAATAACATGAAAACACAGCCCAGAGATTATGGATGATATCAAAACAATTTCTACACAGTTAATCATAAGAGAATTTAAATAAATTCTTAAGTTATATACATAGTTACATTTATAAATTGATTAACCTGGTAAAAGACAATGATTAAATGATTAAAGCAAGAGATATAAATGCCTTGTGTTTACTAGAGGTAACCCATATTACCCGTGATCCCCACTCTCCAACAATAACCTCACAGTTAACACTAACTCCATCCAGAAATTGTCCTCATTTCTTGAATATAAAATCACTATTTTATATTAAAACCTAAATTACATATGGAATCAAAAAAGGGCTTGGATAGCCAAAGCAATCCTAAGCAAGAAGAACAAATTCGGAGGCATCACATTACCTGACTGCAAATTATACCACAAGGCTGTAGTAACCACAACAGCATGGTACTGGTATAAAAGGTAAACACATAGATCAATGGAACAGAATAGAGAACCCAGAAATAAAATCATATACCAACAGCTATGATAGAATGACAGATATTCAACAAAGGAGACAAAACCTACACTGGGGAAAGGATGCCCTCTTCAATAAATGGTGCTGGGAACTCTGGATAGCCACATGCAGAAGAATGAAACTGGATCCTCTCTCCCACCATATACAAAAATTAGATCAAGATAGATTAAAGACTTAAATGTAAGACCTGAAACCATAAAAATTCCAGAAGAAGATCTAGGAAAAACTCTTCTGGACATTGGTCTAGTCAAAGAATTTATGACTAAGACCCAAAAGCAAATATGACAAAAACAAAAATAAATAAATAGAACTTTATTAAACTAAAAAACTTCTGCACAGCAAAAGAAATTATCAACAGAGTAAACAGACAACTTGCAGAATGGGAGAAAATATTCACAAGCTATACATCCAGCAAAGGGCTAATATCAAAATCTACAAGGAAGTCAAACAAATAATCAAGAAAAAAAACTAATAGCCCCATTAAAAAGTGGGCAAAAGACATGAACAGACATTTTTCAAAAGAAAATACACAAATGGCCAACAAACATATGAAAATATGCTCAACATGTCTAAGTATCAGGGATATGCAAATTAAAACCACAATGTGATACTATCTTAACACTGTCAGAATGGCCATTACCAAAAAGTCAAAAAACAATAGATGTTGGCTCAAATGTGGTGAAAAGGGAATGCTTATATACTGTTGGTGGGAATGTAAACCAGTACAACCTCTATGGAAAACAGTATGGAGATTCCTCAAAGAACTAAAAGTAGACCTACCATTCAACCTATGAATCCCACTACTGTGCATCTACCCAAAGGAAAAGAAGTCAGTATATCAACAAGACACATGTAATCATATGTTTATTGCAGCACAATTCATAATTGCATAGATACAGAATCAACCTAAGTGCCCATAAACTGATGATAAAGAAAATACACACACACATACCCCCGTGGAGTGCTACTCAGCAATAAAAAAAGAATGAAATAATACATTTTGCAGAAATTGGATGGAACTTGAGGCCATTATCCTAAGTGAAGTATCTTAGGGATGGAAAAACAAATACGACTTGTAAGTGGACACTTACATGTGGGAGATAAGCTGCAGCATACAGGGGGTACAGAGGGGTATAACGGACACTGGACTGAGAAGGGAGAAGGCTGGGAGAGGGGGAAAGAGATGAAAATTACCCATCAGGTACCATGTATGCTACTCAGGTGACAGGCATACTAAAAGTCCTGACTTCACTATACAATTCATCCACATAACAAAAAAAATCTGTCCCCCTAATTCTATTGAAATAAATTTTAAAAAACACGAAAAGGGTTAAATATAATAAAAATTATTTGAATTTCCTTTACTAGGTAAGTTAGAATTTATTTACCAGATGGTTTACATGCCTTATAAATCCTATTAAAAAATTCAAGTTCAAGAAACATCCAATTGTCTAATTTTTGTCTTTTCATTTCTACAGACAAGCTAACTAGAGTACTCATTGCTTTTCATTTTTTGTTTCTCAGACGCTGGAATCATTAAGTTTTGAAGACCCTGCTCTCACTTACATGAGCGTTCCATCATAGCAAGGTCGGGGACTAGACAAGGGCCAATCATACAGCACCACCGTGGCAGCACTGCAAGTCTGTGAAGTCTGGAGACAGGATAATCTCTCACGCCCGCTAACTCCCCCAAAACATCCCATTATTCTCGCTCTCCTGCCTTCAGTATTTCATTTTTCTCTTTAAGCTTCATAGAATGCTTTTCATTTAACTCTTCTTTTTACATTCTTCTAGTTCATTCAGAAGTTCTGAGGCCAACCTTTAAAGGCTACTTGGTACACAAACTCACGTCAAATATTTTTAATATTATTGATAACTAGACAATACAAATAAAAGCATCAATTAGACCCTATTTGCATTTTGTGGGATGAGCAAAAGTTCAGGGAAGTTGCTGGTTCAAAGTGGAGCATGCCTGTTGTGTCTTTGTTCACAACCTTTTCAGAATCCAGTAAGGAAAGGTGAATCAATGACACCTAAGAACAGTGCGGAGGTGAGTCGGCTTTGATGGAGTGGGACAAGTGGCCTTGAGTGGGCCGCTCGACCGCCTTGAGAAGCTGTCAAGGGATGCTATTTGTTACTTTAGCACCAGAACCACAGGAGAACAATCTCCAGAGAGCTCTAGGAGAAAGACCTCCACACTAAGGCCTGACTAACTTTGAGGATAATGACTCAAATTCAGACGGAGGCCCTCAGGTGGCCAGTTATTTCACCTGGAAATGCCTGCCTCTCAGAAATCTCTCAAGAGAAGGCAGAATATGCCAAATTCTCAGGGCTGCCTGACAGACTCTGTGTGGATGGAAACACTCTATACCCGTGCCATCCGATACAGTAGCGACTGAGGCTGTTGAGCATTAGAAATATGACCAAGTGTGTCTGAGGAGCTGTTTTAAACTCTATTTAATTTTAATGAATTTAAGTTTAAGCAGACACATGTGACTGTGACTACCATACTGAACTTTGTAACTCTAGCTTAAACACATACACGCATAAACACACACACACACACAAACACACACACACACACACGCAGCCTGAGGAAGATTCTCTATAGCCATTTATTCCTAGTGATGTCTAGAAAGTGGCTCTACCACCTCCTCCAGAGTCCTCAGCTGAGACAGAGCACCCTCCCAATGACGGTGTCTCTACTCTGTGCTCTCCCCGCTGCCTGGCCTCCCTTCTTCTCCTCTCCCTCGCTCAGCACCAACCGTTTCTGCCGGTCCAGCCCCACTCATACTCTGTGAGCCCTACAGATTTGCGCAAGTGGCCAAGCACCTACTTGCCTTTATTTCTTCAATGGATATTATATCTTTTTTCTTTTAAGTGCTAGTAGATTTACACATATAACATTTATATTCAAGTACGCTATTTGGGAGTGTGTCTCATTATGTCTTACAGTGACATTTGCTTTGGTTCATTGAAAAATGTTTTAGGCACTGGCTTCCAGGATGGCCTGAAAACCCCAGTAAGGCAAGGACTTCCTGCACTGCACTTGGATCTCTTCTATTCAAACAAACGTTTTCTTGCTGCACATATTATATGACTTACTTTTTTTCTTTATTTATCTATGGTGTTTGTTTTACATATTTGTGTATTTGGACAACTTTGATGTTAATTCTGTTCAGTTTTAATACATATATTCTGCTTCTAGATCACCAATATGATATTTCATCTATATATTTTTTTTACCAACTGATGGAGACAGAAAAACAAGCAAGGATATATACACTTATTTGCATTTACTTTTCCTTATAAGCATCATCTACTCCATGTTATTATCAAATATTTAAAACATGGGCATATTCTAAAACACAATTTCACATTTTCTATTCTTTCACAGAATAAGAAAAAGAGAAAAAGAAATAGAGGCAAGGGGAAAATGAAAAGGGAAAGGTAAGAGACACTGGAATTTCTCTAGAAGAAAGCAAGTTTCAGGACTGGGACGGGGCACAGGGTGGTGAGCATGTCTGAGAAGGTATGTACTTCTTAGGAAAACTGTCAGAGAACAGAGACTCTAGGATGTGATGTGGGTCTGGGAAACACCTTCTAAGTCCAAGAAGGCTCTAGAAGGGCAGAGGTAGGTAGGCAGCAGGAAACGTTTTAAAAGGGCCTTTACAACACAGAGAAGGGGGTGTCATACAGGCAGCTAGCTCCAAGTGGCTCATTTATGGTGCTGTATGTAGCTTCTAATCTGCATAATGTTTTTTATTCATCCCTGCAATAATTTAAATAAGAAAAAAATTTTACCTGTGATGTCCTGAATAACGTGGACCACGGATATGGCCTATTCCTCGGCACCCTGGAGTAGGACAAACAGCTTGACCCGGAAGGATTTTCACATCATTTGCTCCTTCAGGAAGTAAAAGAACATACCTTGAAAACACCCTCATTAAAGAAGACATTAAAAGACTAAAATACACAAATGATGTTAATTAAGACTTTACATATTAAAAATATACCATCACCAAGAAACATTTATTGATTACTTATATTTTATAACATGATTTAGCAGAAAATATCAGTGCTGTAATAAATAACACTAACAGCACAACTAATATCAGAGAGGAAAATGAATAGGCATTGAAGAAACTTAAAAACAAATATGAGAACATTCACTTCTTTCTTTCAGAGACTAATAATAGCAAAACCAACACAGCACGAGCCGAGAATGTGGGTATGCGAGGTCTGGGTTGTGGTTCCCCAGTGAAATCCTCACTAAGCCACAGCAAGGCTCTTCAAATGCTGGACAGAAACCACGCTAGCAAACTGGGTGTGCTGCAGACAGTAGACATGGCCCTCACACATGCTTGCTCAAGAGCTGTCAAAGCTAGGTAAGGAAAGAACTGACATTAGATATACGATAGTGCATGCTATACTATATCCTATATTACACTGTACTATACTATACAATATCTTATACTACACTGTACTAAACTGCATACTATGCTATATCCTATACTGCACTGTATTATACTATATACTATACTATATTCTATACTGCACTGTACTACACTATGTGATATACTATACTATATCCTATACTACACTGTATTACACTATATGATACACTATACTATATCCTATACTACACTGTACTACACTATATGATATACTATACTATATCCTATACTACACTGTACTACACTATATGATACACTATACTATATCCTATACTATACTGTACTATGCTATATGATATACTAACACTATATCCTATACTACACTGTACTACACTATATGATATACTATACTATATCCTATACTACACTGTACTACACTATATGATACACTATACTATATCCTATACTATACTGTGCTATGCTATATGATATACTAACACTATATCCTATACTACACTGTACTACGCTATATGATATATTATACTATATCCTATACTACACTGTACTATCCTGTATGATATACTAACACTATATCCTATACTACACTGCACTGTATGCTAACCACTCCAGGCCGGAGATGAATTCTGTCAAGCCCAAGAGGCAATCTACCGCTGAAGATTATCAGGATTTAAATCCCTATATCCTGTTCTATGATTTTCCTCAGTCTTCCCGGCCCCCAAACACACACACACACACACACACACACACACACACACACACACACACACACACACTGACAGACATCGGCTCCTGGGGTGCTGTCCCAGGCCTCCATACCACTCTAGGTCTTACATCACTGACCATCCCACACTTGCCTTCTCCCCTCCCAGCTCTCAGACTTCCATTTCCTGCTCGACAAACTCCTTATTTCCTCATCCTCATCTCAGTATTTTCTCCACCTCCCAGCCCTAGCTTCACTGGGATGCTGGCTAAGGACACGGCTTCCCGCAGCCCTCCTTAGGAGGAGCTTCACTCGCTCGCCGTGTGCCTCAGGACTGGCAGAGGAGCCAGTGCCCTCTTCCTCCCTCTTTCTCCAGTGCCTCTCTGGAGCACACCTCTAACACTCCTGCCATCTGAGGCCGGCGGCGTGGGCTCCCGTCCATCTGCCTGCTGTCCCCGACACCATTCGGGGAAGACTGGCACCCGCTCGCCATGTTCTACTCTGTCCCGACGCCAGCAATCACCCAGGCCAGCTCAGCACCCACACAGTCACGCTGCCCATGTTCTGCCCCAGCAGACCATTAACTCCATTGGCTCACACACACAGAAAACCCTCCGGAGCTTGTCGTCACCCAAAACGGCTCTGCTTCTAAAATCACTAAGCAACACCCCATCTGACCACAAAATCCCATCCTTCCTAATTGTGTACTCAGGTATCCCAAGTGCTGATGGTTTTTTCAACATCAATGGAACTTCCAGGCCACTAGTTCCCCTTCTTTCCTCTTCCTCAGTCTCTTCTCATCATAAGCCTCTGTTGTTTAACTTAGATTCTATCAACCATTATTTGACCCTTTATTGCAAATAACTTAAACCCTCCTGCCTCTGACTTTTTTGTCATTCTTGGCTGTGGGAAAAAGGGCAACCATGAATCAGTTGAAACATCCTGCTGCTCTGTGTTTTTCATGACTAAGTTCTCCTGGAAAAAAATTACATGTAGTACAACCTTACCAAAAAACCACTCTCCACACCTTCCACCGACCCCCACCTTCGGCTCTCAGCAGCTGATCCTGCCTGCTGCCAAGTGAGGATGCAGGAGCCGGTGGACAGGAACGCCGTCCCACCCTGCCCATCATCTCCCTCCTTCCTTCTGTTACAATGCACAGAGCATTCTCTCTGCTCCAAAGCAATGCCTCACCATTTATGTTTGCACCCCATACACCTCCTACTCCCCAGGATCTACAGGCTATCATATATTTCAATAATTCCTAGACTACTGACCAACACTAAACATACTCCAGTTACCCCTATTATAAAAAGAAACAAACACAAAAGAGAAAACAAGAACCTACAACTTTACTTGGCTCCCACATTCCCCCTTAGCGGCTGTTCACCCTTCTCTACTTCATAGCAAACTTCTCAAAGAAGTTACCTCTATCCTTACAGCTCCCTTCTCGAGCCATATTAATCTACCTTCTAAGGTCACTAATGACCTCTGTGCATTAAGCCTCTGTGCACTGCTGAGTATGCATCACACTCAATGCCTATAGTACCATTTCACAGCTAGCTGTCTCCTCTTAGAATTGTTATTGTCTGCTGGCTTTGGTGACATCACACTGACAGTTTTCCTTCTGCATGTGAACATTCTTTTGTAATCTCCTTTGCCAGTTTTCCTCCTCCAGTTGATCTTAATATGTCAGAGAACCTCCTCAAGATTTGTTCCTGGGCCATGCATTTCTACAGCTTCACACACAACTGTATGCAACAGATGCTCACAGACTTGAGCCCTGGCATTCTTGAAGTTCCAGACCAACATATCTAGCTTTCCACTCGTCATCTCCATGAGAATCTTGTGAAGTCATTTCAAGCTCAAGATGTTCAGACTGAACTCATTGTCTTGTCCTGCTAACCTACTCTTCCCCCAGAGTGGCTCATCTTGATAAATCGCCTCACGTTCCACACCAGACACGCGGGTCCTTGACATCCCCCCCTCACTTCACTGCACCCCATCAATCAATCCTCAATTTCTTAGCTATTTCTTTAACCTGGCCTAATCTAATCCACCATCATCTCCTGCCTAAAGAATTTTAATAGCCATTCTTTACTCATCCCAATCTATTCTCTATACTACAAACAGAGCAATATTTTCAAAACATAAGTCTAATCATATCACTTCCCTCTCAGAACCTTTTAATGGCTTCTCATTGCTGTTAGGACTAAACCCCAAACCCTTAGTCTGGCGTGCCTGATCTGGCTCCTGTCTCTTCAGAGATCTCCTACTTGTTTTTTTTCCATATTCAGTATTCTGCATCCATACTGGCCTTTTCCTGTCCCTTGAACCTGCTGGGTTCTTTCGAATCTCAGGACATTTGCATGTTGGAATAAGCATCTCACCATTTCTTTGGATAATTCCTATTTATCTTTCAGGTCACAGTTCATATTTCACATCCTCAGGCTAACTTCTGAGAGGAGGTTATGTCCTCTTTTGTACTACATTTACCTCAACTATAAATTAAACAATTATTTGTTTAATGTTTGCCTTGTTTATTAGACTGCAAGCTGCAAGCCTGAGTCTATTTCACCATTGTGTTGCCAGCACCTAGCCTGACACATAGTTAGTGCTCGGTAAATGCTTACTGAATGAATAGGTGAGTATTCCATAGTTCTTCCCTGAGGTCCTCATAGTCTAGGAAAAAGGCTTACATAGCAACCCGAAATTCACATTACATTGTAATTACATTGCATGAAAATACTGACTGACGCTAGGTCCCAATATGTGGTGATATTAGAACAAATATTTAAGCTCAAATTACCTTTTCATTACATTGAATGAACGATAAGAAAGTATACCTTGGACATTTCTTATGCTCCCAAAACTTCATGAAACATATTGAGGGATAAGTAGAGAGAAAAAGAGCTCCCTTACCCAAAGGCAGTTTTTGGAAACAGCTTTTTAACAAAACAACTTTTAAATAAATCAGAGGAGTTGGTGTTTAAAAATTGTAAACCAGTCCCTAATTTAAAAATATGCTTGTGTCATTCAGTAAACAAAAGGATCTATAAGAAAAGAAACATAGGGTATATAAACAGACTTTTGTCTACACTGCTTCTCATAACACACCACCTAGGCTACTACCAAAAAGGCCCAGGATATTAAATCCATAAACAAACAAAAAAATACTCTCCATCAGCCAATCCAGATGTAACTCTGGACAACATTCCACACACAGTGACCTCTCAATGAATGCTACTTAATATTGTTTCCAGTACTATTTCAATACACTTGATTAAATTAAAGCTTAAAGGGATATTTTTAATATTTATCAATGCATATTTATCTCCACATCCTTCACAGGCACCATAATTCTCTCCTTGGTAGAGCTGGAAAGGGAGGCATGACCTCAACTACAGGGAGAAGAGTTATCACATTAAGAGCCACAGCAAAGGATTTAACAAAGCAGTCAAGAAGAAGAGGAAATAAAAATGCACGGAACCTAGCAATTTCCTCATTAAATACTGTATGATGAAGTGTAATGGGCTGAATCAATGGTGAATTACACAGAGAGCTACCCATGGGGGAAAAGAAACCTGCAAATTCTACAACAGTTCACATTATTGCCTCTAAGATAAAGGAAACCCATGATTAAATTAATGTTTTTTTTCCAGAAAATAATCATATTTTTCCAAGAATCTTACTTGTAATTTGGATACTAAAAGAATTAGATTTCAAGAAAAAATGTTCTCAGCTCTAAATGACTTCTTCAGAGATGCCACCCCTGACCATGTTAGCCTTTCCTGCCTTCTTTTTACCACTTATCCTGAAATTAGTTTCCTAGTTTATTTGCTTATATCAACTGTCTCCTTCACTAGAGTGAGGACATTTACCTCATCTCACCTGTTCACCACTGAGCCCCCAGCACCTACTGGAGCAGTGACTGGCACCTAATAATATTCAATAAGAATGTTTTATGAATGCATAAAGGATAATAAAAACAACAACAGTTGATACCTATAAGCATTATTTTGGTGGATTTTCACCACAATGCTGTGAGATAATCACTATTTCATTCTCGTTTCATATCTTGGCTTGTCTAAAATCAATCTCTCATCTTCTATTTCTAAATATTAGAAGCTACTTGCTCTGTCAAGCAGCAGGAGTAACTCCTATTTTATTGTAAGTCTTCTCTGAAAAACTTTACTCAGGTAGGAGTAAATCTAATCTCAAGGTTCTTCTCGCCAAAACAAAACAAAAAAAAAATAGAAAATATCCTTGTAAACTAAAATTATCTGAATCATGAATAATGAATGCTTCATCCTAACATGACACTGCAGTAAGATGTCCTCATGGGATCAAACACACAGTTACTATACGCAGCCAGAACAAACACTGAGGTTGCCTGCCAGCATCCATCCCGCCTTCCTTGTTAACCACACCTTGCTTTTGTTCAGGGCAGCAATGCGCCCAGCGAAAAATGCCATCTTTCTCAGCCTCTCTTACATCCAGACGTGGTCACTTGGCACTGTCAGGGATAGTAAGCCCTAAGGAAAGGCAATATGAGGACGAATGCTTTTCTTTTCTATTAAAAGGGTGAAGACAAGACTGGCGCTGCTTGGGCCACTTCCCCCTTCTTTGAACTTCCTGGAATGTGAATGTTAAAGCTCACGAGATGATAAGCACAAAGACAAAAGCAAAAGTGTTTTAGGAAAGAAGAGAATAAAGACAGACAGATCCTGGCCCTTAACATTGCCACCTTTGGACAGTGATCTGTCATGAAGGAAAAACAACCCTCTCTTTGATTAAGCCGTTATAAACAGATTTTTGTGTTACTTGCAGCTAAAAAATTCCTAGGATAAAACAGCAATTTTATTTTGATTTTCCTTTTGTGAAATCAAGCGACTGTCCTTAAAAAAAAAAAAACCCCAGAGTTGCGTATGGATATTAGACCTATTGTCATGTAAAGATGATGTACAATATCAAGGCGAAAATCAAGAAATAAAAGAGATTATACCATCTCCAGAAAATGAGAAAGGGAACTGTCTTTTTTTATTTCAAATTGCCCAAACTGGTGACCATGAGTGATGTAAATGAAAAGGCTTCTTATTCTACCCAGAATGAGTTACACCTGAGATCATCTTCCTCCTTTTGAGTAGGGTGCAGTTTCCTCTTAGAACTGTTGTTTTATTTGGTATAGAAATGACCAGAGTACAATGATAATACTGACACTGACTGAAGCAAATTAAGATGATCTATCCATTTAAGTATCTATATGAGTTCCAGATTGATATTGACCAGCATCAAAAAATAAGAGTCAAACATCAGCATTCTTACCCTTGGTTCAATACTAATTGCTCACTGCTGGAAAAGCATTCATTTTGACCTCATTCATTTAGCAAGTTTTTTTTTTTAATAGAGAAATGACATTAGCATTGGGTGGTAATATCTACTAGAGGTTATACAAACACTGCTTCTTTGAAAAGGGAACAGATTTAAATGACACTGGTAACAGACAAGTTAAGATGTTTTATTTTTTCTCATTTTTAAAATAAAAGTAACCACTGAGGGTTATTCATTGTGTGCCTGTTAGGTGCCAGATGGTATTCCCGGTGCTAGGGCTAGGGAAGCAAACCAAATAGAAAGACCCTGGCCCCTTGGAGCTTACCTTCTGGTGCCAAAGACAGGATAAACCATCAAATTATATGAGACATTATATGAAGTCAGACAGTGATGGCAACAAGAAGATCTAGACAGTGGGGTCAGGAAGAGAACGGGATGGGGTGGACATGGGGATGCTTTTTAAGGCAGAGCAATCAGGGAAGTAGTCATGGTGTTTGAGCAGGATCCTACATGAGGTGAGAGCGTAAGACACGTGGGACAGCAGCCAGAAGGCCAGTGTGGCTGGGGTCGCATGGATGATGGGAAAGGTGGCAGGAGATGAGAGCGTGTGGTCCAGGGAAAGCGTCTCCTGTTTATCCTGGGATGGGAGAACACTGTAAAGTATTGTGTGAATCAGTGAAAACGCACCTACCGAGCCCCCATTCTTTGAGAACTGTTTACTTCTTCTACTGGAACTTGTAAAGAGCTTGAGGCATTTTGACTGGGGCTGGGGCAAGCCTTCGGGATGGCATTCACCCCTGGTATTTACAGCCGGGGCGAGATGAGATCCACGGGAGGGAGTGTCAGTGGAGAACAGAAGACGCCTAAGGACTGAACTCTGGGCAATGCCAACAGACAGAGACTGGCATGGAGTGAGAAAGGAGGCTGAGAAGGAGCAGCCAGGGCAGTAAGAGGAAAGCCGGGAGGAAAGCCCTGGAGGAGTCATGTGAAGACCACACGAGGGTTAAGACTCACACGCTGGCCTCTCAGTTTGGCATCCGCAGGTGCCATGACTGTAACAAGAATGTTTGTGGTGAAAAGATGTCAGCAAGCCTCATGGAAGCTGAAGGGAGAATGGAAGAGGAAAAAGGGGAAAGCTATAGTTTAAACAACTTTTTGGAGAAGTTTTTATATAAAAGGTGGTATTAAAGTGGGTATAAAAACTGAGTTTATGTCCTGTTAAAGTGGGTATAAAAACTGAGCTTATGCCCCAAAAGTATTTTCATTATTGTTTTTGTTTGAGTGATGATGAGAATGTTTCAATAGAGGGAAAATTTGATAATGTGGAGAGAGGGGGTGTAATTGCAGGTAAAAGCCCTGGAGTGGGCATGCAGTGACAGGCCTCAGTGGGGAAGGGCTGCCGGCAGGAGCGGGGCTGTCACCAGTTCCCACGGAAGGGGAGGCAAAGCGCACGTGTGCAGATGAGGGCGTGCTGGTGGACTGGATGGCAGGAGGAGACAAATTTCTTCACTGATAGCTTTTATTTGCTCAGCAAAATAGGCAGCAAGGTCAACAGCTGAGATCGAGAATGGGGCAAGAGAGTAAAAGTATTAAATCGAAAACTAAAAATAAATAAAGCAAACTGTCCAAATAGGTACATGTCCCCATTTCAAATAATTAAGCTTTCACTATCTTTATGTTGGATTGGAAAGTTTTCGGTTAGGATCCTGGTTTTTTCCCACCCCACCCCCCGGGAAATTTATTTTATAGTTTGCTAAGAAGATTTAATGAAATAATTACCCTCGAATGTTGGAGAATGCAAAGAGTAAGCATTATCTTTCAAACTGAAATTATAGGTTAATCATGCCCATTCTCCATCTCCTAATTAAATTAGGGACAATAAATACCAGTTGTGCTGTAATAATGAGTTTCTCAAACAGAAGAAGAAAAATAGTATAACCAAACACCACAGTCACTTGTACTTGGGTTTCAGGCCATCATATGTCATGATATATAAATAAAACAGAACAATAATTTTGTGAAATAGAAATGCAACAAAAGAATCAAAAAAGTTCCTAAAAATGTGAATTTTATACTTTCTTGATGATCTAGAAAAATCTTCAAAGTATTACAGTGACAATATTAGTAGAGAAAAATAGTCTATCTACCTCATGTAGGAAAACATTTAGAAATGTTATAGAGTCCTGAAGAAGACCTGCGAATGTAGTAATACTTATCTATCACATAGAAAAAAATCTACAGTAAGAAAAGAGTGCAAAAGCAGTAAGTCCCTTTCACGGATCAGACAGAGCTATGGAGCGGTTATGGCAAAAAGAAAAACATGTTATATAGGGCTTTGCTTATTATTTACAATGAGACAGAAGACCACTTATTTAACAAAGAACTGTCAAAGATTGTTTTAGCAAAATATTGTAAAATGCATTTATCATACATTGAGCTTTATGTAAAAGACAATAAATAATATAGTGCGTAATTGGTTAATTACACAAGGGTCCCAGAAACAGATGACCTCATGTTTAAATATGGGTACAGTATAAGAGAGACCAGGTGTTCGATGGAAAATGCAATGATTTGACCTGGAGTGTCTGGATGAAGCATTTTAGAGCCAGCTGTGCACTGGCAGGAGCTATTGTAAGGATTAGGGACAAGAAAGTAAAGCAGGTACATACATAGTTTTTAAACGATATGTGGATAAAATAACATTAAAGAAGAAAGGAAAAAATGGAGATTCAATTTCAGATATTTCTCCAAACATAGCATATTAGTATTTTAAAGTAAAGAATTTATAACACAGTTTATGCTTCAACTATTTAAATACACAAGACTAGGCTCTTTTTGTATTAAAGAACAGGCCTCTGTAAAATGTTGGATTGTTTTATAACCCAGTTTTGACCTTCCAAAAAACCAGGAAAATGACCCTTTTGTTAATCTCTGGAAAGGGTAAAATTGTGAGAGGCCCAAGAAGATAATGAGGAAGCACAGAATTTTAAGAGTAGAAAAAGACTTTAAGGATCATTGGCACACACACAAAAATATTTTACAAATAACTAAACAAAGTTGAATTAAACCTACTGATACACTGATCACCTTATTGTGAGGGACTGAAGAGTAATACGGCATCTAAAAGTATTTAATACAAATACTACTTGACTAGATAGCTCTGTTCCATACTTTTCATTATTTTTAAGAAAGAAATAAGAATCTGTGATCACAATAGATGCATTTGTTTTTTAAACTTTACATTTTATAATGAAATTCTCTTTCAAAGAAATTATAAAAAACTAAAACTACTTTCTTTTGCTTGAACCTCCTTAGCCTTTTATTATATATGAAATCAGCTTTAAAAAAGAAAATAAAATAAAACAAAACAAAAACAATGAAAAAACCTACTTTGGTATTTGGTTTATGTAATGAATTATTCTCATCTCGCCAAGTGAAAACACTGCAAAGTCACCCTGTTCTCTCTCTTCCTTCCCTCCTCTCTCTCTGCCTCCACATTGCCTTAAGCAAGGTGATACTAAATTCAAGCCAAAAGGATGGTAACTTGTACACTCCATATTCCCAGGACTTTTCTTACATGAAGGGAGACAAGGGAAGCACAATGAGGGAGCTTAGGAAGTGCTTCTGAGCCTCCCCAGTTCTTGAACTGCTTTTTCCCCCTTTTAACCAAAGAAGCAATTTAGTACATTTCCAGTTTCACTGAAGGTGTCACACCTAATTTTCTGACTGAAAAATCAAACTGACTAGTTGCGGGTAGAAATGTCTGTCATCTGTTCTCATAACCAAACATACGTAAATATAAAAGTTATTTAAAATGAAACACTCTCTATAAATCCAGACTCCCAAATGGGGTGACTATAACATCTTTCCAATAAGCTAAAAAGTGTATCTACCGCAGTAAATATGGCGTCCATAATCACTTCTCAAATTAGACTGACAGGGCTGCAATAAGAGCTTCCCTGACCAATAAGCTTTGGGCCCTTCTTAACAGAAAATGTCGTGAGCTGTTTGAAAATCTCTTAAAAATTTTTAATTACATTTCTCCCCATGGCTTCTGCCCTAAACCTAACTCTACAATTCATGACATTCCCTTATGGAATTACCTGTGAATAGACTTGGCAGAACTGCCAAGTTTCTAACTAGAAGGAACTCTTCCATCCTGATGTCTGTAACAGATGCTTCAATGAAGTGGAAGGAGCAGCGCGCCTTCCCGCCAACACTCCTGCACTAGGTTGTCCCCTGTGGCTTTGGATTTGTCTGGACTGTAGAACTGGGAAAGAAGGGCAAGCCTGCATGGAGTGTGTTCGTGCTGCCCAAGGGAGCGCCATGCAAGGAGATGCAGCAGACCTGACTTCCTACATGCTGACTGATCAAAACAGCACATAGCAATGCTTACTTTCACTGTTACTGTGCAGGCGCTCCATTTAGAGAAGCAGAGAAGGCTCCCATGATCATTTACCATTCAAATTCTAACGTGCCAATGGTCATGTGAGCATCACAGTGCCACAGACCTCCTGCAGTGCCATCTCAGTACAGTCTAAAGCAGCACCAGGGTCCACAAGGTCAGAAGTCATGGACACAGCAGGACCAGGAGAGCCTGGGAGTCTACTAGAAGGATTGGCATACTGAACTGGAAGGGACTCAGAGATCTCTAAATATATAAATTCCTAGGTCCCACAAAATCAGAATTGCAGAGGTAAGCTTATGAATCTTATTTCTTAAGTGTTCTCCATTCAGGATGGAAACCACTAACCTAGTGCACTCATTTATTTTTGTAAATAAAATAAAAGTTTAGAAGATCATATACATTATGTCAGCTCATAAATCACATTGTGATATTCAGGACAAGAATTCAAGGTTCCTGACTTGCAAATCTGTGCTCTTTTGAATCTGCAATGCTGCACGATAAGCAACTGCTATAATTATTGTTTAAATTTTAAAATATTTAATTGACAAAGATTGTACATATTCAAGATGTACACTATGATGATTTGATATACACATGTTATACATTATATAATGATTACCACAATCAAATTTATTAACACATTATTTACCACCCATGCTGTACATTAAATTGCCACGACTTGTTCATCCTATAACTGAAAATTTGTACACTTTGACTAACATCTCTCCATTTCCTCCACCCCCCACCTCAGACTCTGGTATCCACCATTCTCTTTCTTCTATTAGTTAGACTTCTTCAGATTTTACACATGTGAGATAGTATAGTATTTTTCTTTCTGTGCCTGGTTTATTTCACTTGGCATAATGTCCTCCAGGTTCATACGTGATGTTGCAAACAGCAGGACTTCCTTCCTTTTTATTGCTGAACAATATTCAATTGTATATATGCACCACATTTTCTTTATCCATTCATCCATCAATGGACAAAGGTTGTTTCCGTATGTTGGCTATTGTGACTAATGCTGCAATGAACATGGGGGTGCAGATATCTCTTGGAGATACTCATTTCATTTCATTTGGATACATAACCAGAAGTGGGATTACTGGATCATATGGTAGTTATAATTTTAAGGGAATCTTTAAAAATTTTTAGTTTTCCATAATGGCAATAACAATTTACATTCCCACCAACAGTGTACAAGGGTTCCCTTTTTTCCACATCCTTACTAACACTTGTTATCTATTGTCTTTTTCATAATAGCCATCCTAACAAGTGTGAGGTGGTATCTCATTGTAGTTTTGATTTGCATTTCTCTGTTTGTGATTCTGAGCACCTTTTCTTATACCTGTTGTTCATCTACAAGGCTTCTTTAGAAAAATGTTTATTTGGGCTCTTTGTCCATTTTTAATTTTTTAATATTTTTTGCTATTGAGTTGTATGAGTTTCATATATATATATATATATATGAATATCAATCCCTTATTAGATGTATGGTTTGCAAATATCTTCTCCCATTCAGTAGGCTGTCTCTTCATTCTGTTGACTGTTTTCCTTACTATGCTGCAGTTTTTCAGTTTGATGTAGTCCCACTTGTTTATTTTTGCTTTTGTTGTCTGTTCTTTTGTTGTCATATCCAAAAATTCACTCCCAAGACCAATGTCAAGGAGCTTTTTCCTTATGTTCTCTTCTAGGAGCTTTATTGTTTCGGACATTGCATTTAAGTCTTTAATCCATTTTGAGTTAATTTTTGTATATGATGTAAGACAAGGGTTCAATTTCATTCTTCTGCATGTGGATATCTAGTTTTCCCAGCACCATTTATTAAACAGATTTCCTTTCCTTACTGTACATTCTTGGTGCCCTTGTCAAAAATTAGTTGACCATATATTCATGGCTTTTTTTCTGGGCTCTCTACTCTGTTCCATTGGTCGATGTGTCTGTTTTTATGTCATTACCATACTTTTTTGATCACTCTAGCTTTGTACTGTAGTTTGAAATGGGGAATGTGACATCTCCTGCTTTTTTCTTCTTAAAACTGCTTTTGCATTCTACTAAGCGAAATATCCCAAGAATGGAAAAACAAGCACCACATATACTCACCATCAAATTGGTAGTGACTGAACATCACATAAGTGTACATATAAGAATAGCATCTATTGGATGTCGGGTAGGGAGAGAGGGGGAAGGGGGAGGGGCGAGGGGGAGGAGGGGACGGATATATGCATACACAAAGGGTGCAATGCGCACCCTCCGAGAGATG
>RJWJ010000332.1:0-87819 GCA_004363605.1 Indri indri | reverse complement strand
ACCACGTGATCATCTCAATAGCTTCAGAAAAAGCATTCAATAAAATCTAGCACACTTTCATGATAAAAGCCATCAACAAACTAGGCATGGAAGGAACACATTTCAAAATTATAAAAGCCATACATGACAAAGGCATAGCCAACATCATACTGAATGGAGAAAAGCTGAAAGCATTCTCCCTAAGAAATGGAATAAGACAAGGGTGCCCACTTCTGTTCAACATAGTGCTGAAAGTCCTAGCCAGAGCAATCAGCCAAGAGAAAGAAATAAAGAATACCCAAATCAGGAAAGAGGAGGTCAAACTATCCCTGTATGCTGACAATATGATCTTATATCTAGAAAACCATAAAGACTCCACCAAAAGACTTCTAGAGTTGATAAATTCAGCAAAGTCCCAGCTTACAAAATCAATATACACAGATCAGTAGCATTTCTATATACTAGTAACAGTCAAGCTGAGAGACAAATCAAGGACTCAATACAATTCACAATAGTTACAAAGAAAATAAAATACCTAGAAATATACTGTATAAAGGAGGTTAAAGACCTCTATAAGCAGAACTATAAAAAAATGCTGAACTTAATCACAGATAACACAAACAAAAAGAAAAACATCCCGTACTCATGGACAGGTAGACTAAACATGGTTAAAATATCCATATTGCCCAAAGTGATTTACAGATTCAACGCTATCCCATCAACATACCAATGTCATATCTCACAGATCTAGAAAAAATAATCCTAAATTCATTTAGAACCAAACAAGATCCCATATAGCCAAAGCAGTCTTGAGTAAAAAGAACATCATGGAGCCATCATATTACCTGACTTCAAATTATACCACAAGGCTATGGTAATCAAAGCAGGGTGGTATTGGTATAAAAGTAGAGGCATAAACCAATGGAATAGAACAGAGCACCCGGAAATAAAACAGTCTACCTATAACCAACTGATTTTTGACAAAGCAGACAAAAGTATACCCTGGGGAAAGAATGCCCTATTCAATAATGGCACTGGGAAAATTGAATGGCCACATGCAGAAGAATTAAACAGGACCCCTATCTCTCACCATATACAAAAATTAATTCAAGATTGATTAAAGACTTAAATGTAAGATCTGACAACATAAAAATTCTAGAAGAGAAGAAAGGAAAAGCTCTTTTAGACATGGGCCTAGGCAAAGAATTTATGACTTAGATCCCAAAAATAAATATAGCAACAACAAAAATAAATCAATGAGACTTAATTAAAAAGCTTCTGCACAGCAACGGAAAAAATCAACAGAGTGTATAGACAACCTGCAGAATAGGAGAAAAATATTCACAGACTACACATCCAACAAAGGACAGATATCCATAATCTACAAAGAACTCAAACAAATCAGCAATAAAAAAAATTTAAAAAACCATCAAAAAGTGGGCAAAAGACATGATCAGAAGTTTTTCAAAAGAAGGTAGGCGAATGGCCAACAAACATAAAAAAATGCTCAACATTACTAATTATCAGAGAAATGCAAATTAAACCCACCATGAGATACCCCCTTACCCTTATCAGAATGGCCATTATTAAAAAGTCAAAAACAATAGATGCTGGCATTGATGCAAAGAGAAAGGAATGTTTATACACTGTTAGTGGGACTGCAAATTAGTACAATCTCTATGGAAAACAGTATGAAGATTTCTCAAAGAAACAAATGTAGACTCATCATTTGACCCAGCAATCCCACTGCTGGGTATCTACCCAAAGGAAAAGAATTCATTTTATCAAAAAGACACCTGAACGCGAATGTTTATCAAGGGCAATTCACAACTGCAAAGCTGTGGAATCAATCTAAGTGCTCTTCAATTTGTGAATGGATAAAGAAAATATGGTGTATATAATGTTAATATATATTACAGAGTACTACTTGGCCATAAAAAAGGAATGAAATAATGTCATTTGCAGCAGCTTGGATGGAACTGGAGACCATTATCCTAAATGAAGTATGTCAGGAATGGAAAACCAAACACCCTATGTTCTCACTAATGAGTGGGAGCTAAACGATGGGTACATACAGGCACAAAGTGATATAAAAGACATGAGAAACTAAGAAGTAGGGAGGGTGAGTGTGGGATAAAAACTTACCTACTGAGTACAATGAACACTATTCTGGTGATGGGTACACCAAAAGCCCTGACTTAAGCATTATACAAGATATCCATGTAACAAAAAGATTTGTATCCCCTTAATTTCCCCTTAATTAATATTTTGAAATAAAAAAATCCCACAAACTGCTGGGCTCCACCCCCAGAGCTTCTGATTCAGTAGGTCTGGGTGGAATCCCAAAATTTGCATCTCTAACAAGTTTCCAGATGAGGCTGATGCTGTTGGTCTGGGACCCTACATTGAGAACCATTGGAACATCTCTGTGGTTGACTTTTCAAGGGTTCTGTAATATATACTTCATATATTTTCTCACAAAAAAGACCCCTTCCCTGGTTTTTTACTCTTTCAAGTAGGTTATGAAAAATGATTTTAGAACAATACAGCAAATGATAACTCTTAGTTAGACCATGTGTTGCCATTAGTCCCTTGGGCTCTCCCACCCTCTGTTTTAGGGCTACTTAACAAATGAGATATGTTGCTAAGAAGCAACTTGTTAATTGACACCAACTTCTCAGACTGCCTGCTGTCTTTCCTGTTTTCTAGACTTAGTCAATCTGGACCAAAAAGAAAGCAAATGCCAGCTGATGAATAGCGGCCAGCATGTCACTGACTCAGAGCCTCAGTTTCTTCAACTTCAAAATGAGGGAATGTCCAAACTCATCTGCCCAATATGATTACTTTAAACTATCAAATAATTAAATGAAAAAGTGAATTTGGCAGCTGTTTGTAAATTCTAAAGGAATTTGTTTTAGATTGTGTTCTATGGAGTTGTGCCAGAGGTCTCTGAGAGCAGCCTCTGGCCCACCCAGGCCTCCTCCAGAGCAGCTCTGCTTCAGCCCATTCTTAAATATATGGTCTGTGGAGAATTTCTATTGAAAAAAAGGTTCTGTTGCTAATGAAGATGAGGTTAAAAGTTGAATGATTGCGCTGTTACCTCCACTCCAGCCCGGGCAACAGAGTGAAACCCTGTCTCAAAAAAAAAGAAAAAAAAAAAAAATTGGGAGCTACTGCTACTGCCAATTGAATATTTGTTATCAGATAAAACATCCCTGGAATAATGACTTTTATCAATGGAAAAATACAGATATGTGTGTGTGTGTGTGTATGTATAAGCTACTTACTTTTTTTCACAAAAATGTTTTAGAAATTCATCTACTAAAAGAAAGCAAGGTAGGCTAGATTTCTCAGAGGAGGACATGCAATACAAACAGCAGCAGCATTTTGGAACCAGAATAAGAATCAGATGACCTGGCTTTGAAGCCCACCGCCAACTTTTAGCACTGGTATGACTTTGGACAATCTGTTTTCAGGCTTTGTTCCCAGTTTCTTCAACTGTCATCTATGCAAAATAAATCTTGCCTTCTTGTGACACTTACATGAAAAAAAAAAAACAAACCAAAAACAAAAAACTGCTTTTGCTATTTGTGGTCTTTTGTGGTTCCATAGGATAGTTTGTTCCATTTCTGTGAAAAACAACATTGAAATTTTGATAGGGATTACACTGAATCTGAAAATTGTTTTGGGTAGTATGAACATATTAACATTGAGTCTTCCAATACATGAATATGGGGTATCTTTCTATTTATTCCTGTTTTTTACATTTTTCATCAGTGTTTTCTGACTTTCAGTGTACAGATCTTTCACCTCCTTAGGTGAAATTTATTTCTAAGTATTTTATTCTTTTTGATGCTATTATAAATAGAATCATTTTCTTAATTTATTTTTGGACAGTTCATTGTGAGTGATAGAAACTGAACCTAACCCTAGAATAAAATATAACTCCACTGTGCTGCTGAATTTTCCCCAGCTGCCTGGCATGCGTACAATTTGGTCAGAGGTGTCACATAAAAGATGCCTCTTCTTTTCTAATGACTTACATTAAAAAACAGGTTCTCTGACACAAAAAAGAAAATGACGACTTCAAAGAAAATTATGGATGATATTCTGGTCAATCTAAAAAATATAAACTGTACATTAAAGAACGAAAATTTCCATAACCGTATTTCTTTTACTCCGCTTTACAATTTCTTGGGACAATAAAAGCTTTTAATGTTCAGTAAAACGGTCAAGTAAAGCAGCGATAAGGATAATGTGGGTTATCCAAGAGGAGTAATGTCTTGGAGAAGAGGGTCAGTAATGAGGAAGAAAAAGTGGTATACTGTCAGCAGCTGTCTCCTCCTCTAAGTGACTTCCAACTAGTTGGTAATTACAGAAATAACATTAAGCATAGAAAATTTTTGTGAAAAACTGAACTGACTTTTATATGTTGATTTTGTATCCTGCAACTTTACTAAGTTTATTTATTAGCCCTTACAGTTTTTTGGTGGAATCTTTAGGGTTGTCTATATATAAGATCATGCCATCTGCAAACAGAGATAATTTAACGTCTTCCTTTCCAATTTGAATGCCTTTCATTTCTTTCTCTTCTCTAATTGCTGTAGCTAGGACTTCCAATACTATGTTGAATAGATGTAGCAAAAGTAGCCACCCTTATCTTGTTCCTGATATTAGAGGAAAAGCTTTGAGCTTTTCACCATTGAGTATGATCGTAGCTGTAGGTTTGTTGTAAATGGCCTTTATCGTGTTGAGGTAAATTCCTTCTATACCTAATTTTCTGAGAATTTTTATCATGATAGGATGTCAAATTTTGTCAAATGCTTTTTCTGCATCAATTGAAATAATCAAAAGACTGAATACAAGTAAAATTGGAAGTATTCCAAAGAATGCTCTAGAGTGGGTGAGATGTAGTAGAAGAATGAACTGCTGAGGGTTAATTCTAGCAAGCCATGTCAAATATGGTAGGGAGAGGCTATTAGCTGGTCAGAGGAGTTTTGACTTTGTATCTGCAGCACCCTGGATGAGAAATCTCTAAATATGCAATCCTGCGAGTAGGTCCTGGAAGAAAAGATCTACGGTTTCCATTGCTGGGAGGATAGGTGCAGAGAGCTGCTAACCCAAAGACTAGTGTAAAGAAATCTGCTATCTCTTATAATTGTGGTAATCTTATGTGCTGAAGTTAAGCTTACTACTTTGCTAAGAAAAACAAATTCTAATTTTTACTTTATGGTTTAAATGAGTATCAAAGCATAAATGAAAAGGAACATATAAGCCAAAGGCTTTTCATTCCCAAATAGGCTATAAAATTTTCAATTTTCTAAGTTTGTCATTTAGCACTCATTGAATTTTAGGTTTGTGCATATTTTCAACTTCTTGATTTTGGTTACTTAGAATGCAAAGTAAAATGAAAAAGAACCATAATCTTTATATACCTCTCTTTCATAATGCAAATAGATGTTTCTTTAATATTAAATAAATATTAAATATTAAAAAAATTTGATTCCATGTTCATTCCTAGGAGTCAGCTAAAGATACATCTACTTGTAAAATAAAACTAGGAAGTATTTCTTAGTCTTTCTAATACCATGAAAGACAAATGAACAAAAGATTTTCCAAGACGCTAATACCACTAAGCTTATCTTTAAAGTAACCCCCAAAGCTGCCCTCACCCTCTTCCTATCCTCAGCCTGACTCCCAATCTTGAAAGAAGACATTGCTATAAATAAGAAAGCATCTTTGAGAGGAGGAAGTTTAATCTTAATACTAAATACCAGCATATGCAGTAGCCTAAACAGCCACATGCCACCTTCTCTGTGACTCTCTTCACCACTGACTATCAAGCTACGCAGCCCGGTGTTCACAGGACTAGCTTTCCTTCTCACCTGTGGCTTCTGGCACCTTTATCATCATGGTCACCAACGTAGAACTATGTCCCATGGGGCTCTGCAAGTCCTAGCACAGTGGCTAGTACATTAGAGATAGTCTTTATTCAATTATCACAACAACACTGAGATAGTAAAACCCTTTCTCAACTTCTCAAGGTTTCTATAACCAGGTGTTGTAAGGTCATGTAGGGCAGGGGTATAATAATTGCCTCCCATTCCCTAGAAGGTGTTATAGTCTTCTGAATAGAGTTGAAATTATTTCAGAGAAATACTGAAAGGTCTCTTACCTAACTCAGGATCTCCACCGAACGGCCATATACTGACTCGCATATATCTACGGCCGATAAGAGTCATAAATTGGTATAGGGTACAAATATGTTTAGCCTTACTGTCAAAACACTGAGTTGTTTCTTGACTTTGAGAAGTTACTGAGTATTTTATCTGCTTCAAAGGTCTGTAAATCTGCACAGAGTGGTGCCTTGTTTAATACAATCTGTAATTGTCTGTACATGGACTAAGACTGCCATGCCACACTGCATCTCAGCTGTGAACACAGACCAGCAGAGAATGAAGTCATCTAGCTATGATGAGAAAATAATCTGTGAAATTGTTCTGAGCTGGCACTAGTCATCCAAAGACCAAATTTTAGAGCAAAGTAAATGGATTCTGCCCTCACACCTCCAGAAGGTAGAGACACAGGACAAGCACTTCAACAAGGAACATTTAAAACAGACAGTATCATTAAGACCATAAGTACATTTCAAAATGTATTATTTTTTCTTGATAAGTCTATCATGTAGATCTGTAATTAGGGACTTCTAAAATAGCTAACTTTTTTTAAAACACAATATGCTGTAATTGTCTATTAAGCCAATGAGTACTTAGGGACTCTTTAAAACTGCTGATTGCTTTCTTGCTGTATTTTGGAAGAACAAGTACTGAAGAGTCCTTACAAAATTCTCTCAGAATGAAATTGAAAATGTACTGTTACCTGGCTAAGTTAACAACATTTCTTCATGGAAATGACATACATATATCATCATATTTATTGTTCCATAACTGGACTATAATTACATAAACTCTCATTTTGTAATCTAAGTGAATTCCTGTCTCTGACTAAATAAAACTTTTCTAATTCCACACAGTTACAATGCTCATTAAAGAGGGCTTTATTAATCATTCATTTCTTAATGTAGATTAAGTATTTTATCTCAGTTAACAGCATAAACAATGTACCAGTCCATATGGTATATTTACAAGTCATTCTGTTGCATTTATACATCTGCCGTGTAATAAACCGAATTGGAAAAAAATGAACTATATCTCTTGTCAAGTTATGTTCTATTATGCTTGTTTATATTTAACAGTTAAATCAATCAGCGACATTCTTAAGATCTTTAACAGAAATTATAAAGGCTATATATTATTATTGTAGTTTATACTATTATTCTATTAATATAGATTTAACTTCATAATAACGCATAATTTACTTTGTAATCAAGCGTTATAATTACTTCCAAATATAAATCAAAAAGAAGCTAAAAAAAGAAAAAACAATGATAAAATTATTTAGACATGGAAGCCAGCTAGGAAATCTCATTTTCTGTCAACTTCCCATTTATGAATGTTTCCTTCATCAGTTGCGGAGGGTTGTTTTGGCCCATGTCTCTCCCACTAGGCCTGACCGGATCAATTCCACAGCCACTATGCAAGAACTCACTCAGTCCGTAAAGGCTGCAGGCAAGAGCCCAAGGTGGCTTCTGGAGATGTGTGTTGACTTGGCGTAAGTGATTAGCCAACTCTGAGACAAAGAGATGAATCTATAGACAAATGTTTTTTGGAAGCCAGACCTGGAAAGACACTACCAGATACAACATCCACTGTCCCTCTATTCATGAATCTTACAGTTCCATGGGGACTAATGACAGTTGAAATAATTATGTACTGTGATATGCACTATGGAGAAAAGGAAGTAGTGAAATGAAAATAATAGTGGTGGTTGTTCTTCAGACAATATGGCTCGGGAAGGCCTCTCTAAGAAGGGACCATTCATGAGATGAATTCTAAAGAGTGAGAAACAGTCACCAATTAGAAGAGCAGATAGACCATTCTGGACAGAGGTGATAGCATATGCAAAGGCCCTGAGATGGAAAGATTTCGTGTTCAAGAATTGAAGGAAAGGGGTGAGTGCAGCAGACAGAGGTGAGAGGAAGACAAGCAGGTCAGAGGTGTGTATACGAATATTCCTTCTCTCTTCTCACATGTCTCCCTCTGTTCTCATTTGCTCCCTCTTCAGGCTGGCACTGAAGTGGGCATCCATTTATGAACAGGGAGCTCCAAAACAAGGCTGGGAGTTTTACCAAGGAGTGGCCATACATCTCAAGGAAAAGATCCCACATAGCTACCTGCACATGGCAGAAGGTGATGACGCAGCAGTGGTCAGTGGCCTAGCTAATGAGCCCAACGCCATACTTTTGCTTCCGCACAGCCTGTGTGGGACATGAAGCAGATCTGGAAGTTCTTATGTGCCTCAGTAAGGATGCACAGGGTCTCTGAAAGGGCTGATAGGTGAGCAGAAACCTGGGGTCAAGATATAAATGCCACATACAGAGAAGCTTGGGGACTAGAGCAAACAGCTAGGATCATACTCCTTGCAGGAAGTAGTACCTTGATGTATGAACCCAGGAGATTCAAGAAAGCCCAGCAAGGATTTCTCCTTAAGGAAAAGTAAGGCTCGGTCTTTTCTCTGGAAAGAGCTGTGCATCCCATGAGCTGCCGATGCTCATGAATCATGGGAAGTCGCGGCAGATGCTCCAGGTATGAGGCTGTGCTGCAATGTCATCTATTTTTGGCTTTTGCCACCCTCTTCCCCTCATGCCTCATGCAACTGAAAGCTGATGCTGCAAAACAGAGGCTGCCGTCCCTTTCTGGAAACCCAAATTCAGCACTTTCGTGGTCTGGCCCCAGGTTGGGACCTCTCACCAGCTGGGTTAGCCGCCTTCCTGTCCAGAGAGGGAGTAATGGGAGGGAGACTCATCCGATTACAAAAGTGCATACCGCAGGGGTTGGGCAAGTCAGGAAACATTTTGCCTAGGGCCGGAGACCCACCTCTGTCTCTAATAAGCTGTGCAAATCGTTTCGCGTCCTCACCTCTGAAAAACAGGTATGGACCTGAGAACCTGGACTGTGTCAGCTGTATATTCCACATCCTCATTTTCGGTGACTCCCAAAGATAAGAGAAGATGAATCCAATCACCTCACCTGTGTCTACTTATTTTTATACACAAGCAAGAGAGTTGCTTTGTTCCTCTCCAGTTTGAGACTCAAGGTGTTCACACCAAAAACGAGAGACCAGCCTGATCTGATGTGACAGTCCCTGCCCGGGACACTCTGGAGCTTGCCACTCGGCTTTCCCTGGAGGGCAAGTGGCCACAAGGCCACTCCACACCCCACCAGCCCTTGTCACTGCATGTCAGCTCTTTGTCATTTCAGAACAAACACTTTATATGTACCCTGGTGAGAAAAGTCTATTAGTTACCAAGGGGTGCATCCAAATCTGCATTTAATTAAAAAAATGGATCTTTTGTCTCAAGCAACATCTACCTTATTAGCAGCCTTGGGACTTGTCACATTTTTATTTTGTTCTTTTTATTTCTACCTTAAAGCATTCAAAAAGCATTTCTATGTAATCAAATATTTAATTCTGTTTAACTCTGATTTCCGAAAGATTGTTTAAACAAGGGCTGGAGGGGCAGGAATGGTGAAATAAGAACAGCCATCTCAGTCCACAGTACGAAGGAGCAAGTATTCTGGGCTGGGGAGATGTCCCAGCATGTACAGAGAAGCAGTCTGTGTGTGGACTCCACATTCCATCTGCACCTTTCAACAGGCATTTGCTGGCATTTGTTTACTGCCCGCAGGAGCTGCAAAGGTGCCAAGGAGAAATGGTGAATAACACGAAGACCCCACTACGGGATCTCCTGGCTGCTCCCGCTCTCATTCAGCGGCTATGTTTCCAGCTCCAAGTCCCCTCTGGTACATGGAGGTGTTCTAGACACAGCAATGGAGAGCAAACTGCAAGGTAAAGTCCCTGCTGTCATGGAACAGAGAGTCTAGTAAGGGAGGTGGCGTGAGCACACAAACAAAGAGCATCTAATACCATAGTGGCCTGTGAGAAATGCCATTAAGAAAACTAAAAGCCAGTGGGGACTAGAGATTAACAGGCCATTGTTTGTGGATGGCTTGGCCAGGGCAGGCACCCGTGGGAGGTGACAACTGAATAAAGCCCTGAGAATATGTGGCAGCACCAAGCTGCAGGCGGAGGGCACAGCAGCTGCGGAAGTGGGCGTGTGGCTAGTGAGCTGCAGAGGTCTGCGTGTCAGGTGCTGCAGAGGCCAGGCTGGGGAGTGCCTCCGGTGAGGGCAAGCGCTTTGGAACAAATTCTGGGCGCGGCAGAAAGCTGCCTTGGATTGTGAGTCAGAAGAATGTAAGTGTAACATAAGGGAAGGGAGGATAGAATACTGTGGGATGACAAGGACGGGGGCGCAATTCATCCCCCCAAGGACACCAGACAAAGTTTGGGAGAGGAAGTGACACTTGTGCGTAAAGAACTTTGTCTTCTCTGCTCTAACGCTAGGAAGGATTGGTGCTAGGCACAGGGGACACGGACTCCACCCAAAGCAAGAGGAGGCATCCATGCAGCCTAAGACGAGAAGCAGGAAGAGGCCTGAAGAAAGTTCTGCTGCCCAAATCAGAAATAAAGGAATGGCAGGACACAGTAGGAGGCTCGGGTGGAGACTGGGTATGTCCATTTGATTTGACAACTAGAAAGCGACTGAACAACTTAGTAAGAAAATTTCATTTCACTGGTGATACATTTCAAATATGCTCATATGTTTTTTTAAAGGACAGCAAAACTAGTTCTCAGTTAAATTTGGCTTATACAGCCTGCTTATCTTATGTCTAAATCAGTACTTCCAAACGTTTTGAACTGCCCTAAATGTTATTCAGTATTCACTCAGCAATCGACAACCTCTCTATGGGTAGCACAATTGTCCCAAGTATCCAGGAAAAAACGATACTGGTTGTGTAAGTTTTAGGAAATAAAGTCAACTCCTAATTTTCCAGATCAGTGAAGAGAAACAGCTACATGGGACACAGATGTGCCTGTGCTCCTCACCCCAGCCCCGCTATTTACTGAAGGGCCACTATGCACCAGGCAGCCATTACAGTGTTTAATCTCACAAGCCTGCAAGTCCCAGAGGTAAAGGAACTTGCCCAAACGCACAGAGTTAGTCAGAGCAGAATGGAAATTTAAATCCAAGTCTTTCTAACTCCAAAGTCCATCATCTTCCTTCTCGAACTTGGTTAATTTCCAAAGCAAGATGCACCGGACATCCCCCTGTCTAATGGCAGAGACTGTGGGCAAATAATAAACAATATAGTAGAAGAAATGAGCTCTACTTAAAGAAACATAATATCAAATGTGACCAGGATTACAGTTTCTAAATGATATTACTGAAAAGATTGCCAAAAGGCAATCCAGTCAGATGACCAAGGCAGGCATGGTTTTGAGGTTCTGATATTTTGGTATCTTTTTAAGGACACTCAGGAAACACAAAAGCAAGATAGAAAGATCTGGACAACTCAATGGTGCTAAATCATAAGTGTTTAATTTTGATTCTAAGTGTAGAAAAAGTCCACCGTGAAAGACAATATATCAAATAAAACAGACAAATCATGTCCTCGTGAATGAGAAAAGGAGAGTTTAATCTGGCAGTGGGGTACAGGGTGGATTGCAGGTGAGCATCTGGAGGAAGGAATGGCAGCTAAGAAGAAACTGTCATCACCTGGTCACACAAAACTGGGCACTTCCCAGTTGAATGGGAACATTCAAGTTTTTACTCTCAAGAGGCTTTTCTCAGTTATCTTTTAAAGAAATTATACTAGGCCTTAGTGATTGAATATTATGGTCTTGGCCCAAATTTACTGCACAAGCATTTCTACAGAAGCTGGGATCTACGACACTCTATCTTGGCTCAATTTCTGCAATGACATTAAATGGCATTAGGAAAACAGAAATAAACTAAAGGGATTATCACTTATTTTAAAAGACCTAAAATTTTAATAAATTCTAATAAAATTTGTATGAGAACCAATGAGTTCTAATTTTGCCTACACCTGTGCCATTTCTGCCTCTAGAGAGGTAACCACTAGTCCAGGTCCAGGGTGATTTTCCAAACACAGCTCAACATGGCTGTAAGTGGCCTTCCTGGACTAACCTAGAACATTCTGCCCACTCCTTAAAACCACAGTTGCAATCTCTGTTTAGTTTTTCCTCATCCCTAGGCAGCTGTGTGATTTTATTCTATTTCATACATTTGTAAATTGCAGCCTCTTCAGACATAAATTGGAAGCTCGCTGAAAAGAAATAAAACATATATATAAAATGCATGTCTAAATACGCATCATATATATATAAATTTTTCTTCCTTTATTTCTGAGGCATTTATTATAATACCAGCTACAAATATGTTGCAAAAGGGGAACATATTTATAAAGAAAAACAGATGAGAATATAGATTAAAAAACAACTCTTTACCTCACATTTTCTTGTGATCATTCTTGTTTTCACATTATATCACTACTAGTAGGTAGCCTGCTATGATATCTTTTGTAAAAGTTCACTAAAGTCAACCAATAAAATAGATAAAGTTCAAGTCAGGTTCCACCTCTACAAAATGATAGGGTAGATTAGATGATCTCTAAGCTTTTTTTCCAAGCCATAAACTTTTAGTAGTCTTTGCAGTGTTTGATCAATAAAGCTATCAAATTATATATAATAAAGTATTAAAGGCAATTGTTGAGTCACACAAATACAACAAAAATAAAACAACATTGTGTAAATATCTGAAAATCAAAATATCTGAAAATTAATGTTGGTCAGATGACTTTTATCTGTTCATATAAGATAAACTACCATGCATAGTTTTATAAATATACTTACAAAAATGTAATTATTTTGATGTGATTATAAAAGATACTGGACTTTACAGTGAGAAAAGTTTTAGTTTGAATTATGAGTAAATAAGATCAAACTTTTGACTTAAAATAGCACTCAGAAATAAAAGACGATTTGACATGGTCACTTGTAGAGGCATCATCCCTAAAATACAGGATAAGAGTCAAGATGCTCTGCGTAATTCATACTGTAGAGTAGGTGCTCATGCCAGCTTCTCACTATAAAGGCATAGGGCAACAATTGAGGGGTATGATTTTTCTGTAAAGGAATCTAAGACATAGAGGAAAGCCATAGAAAGGTGATGCACTGTCTTCAGAATCTTAGAAGGCCAACAGTCAAGGCATTATAAATAAGTACGTTTCGTGTAAAAGAAGGGTTTTTGGAGAAAATGGTAGAAGATCAGGGTATAGAGGTGAGTAAAGCACAGATTATGAAGGGCCTTGTGTACATGCAAATAACTCTAGAGCCTACGGGATACTGGATGAAAATAAAGAGTTTCGACAATGGAGATAATGAGGTGAGTTTGGGGTTTTATACAGATTATTTTAGGAAAGAAATGCAAAATGACAGTAATAAATCCACTGCAACAGTCAATGCCAGGCCCTCAAACTTTGTTTTGTTGGAATACCTAGACCAACAATTTGTCGTTTTTACTTTCCAGTGGAAAAATAATTCAGGGATAAACAAATAAACAAAAGAATGAGTTTTAGAGTAGGGTTGTGTGTGTGCGTGCATGTATGTGTGTACTTTTGCTTTTACAATAAGGCATGGATGATACATATTAAACAACATCACAAGCCATGTCTTAAAGTCTAGGTATTTCAAAATCAATAAGACATAAATACTATGACAGAGATATGCATAATTATAACCAAAGGGTTAACAAACAACCTACAATAAGCCATACTAATGATTAAACAAACAAATTTATAACAAAAATCAAGCACAGCAATAATAGAAAATCAAGACCAAGTGAAGATAGCCAATTACAAGAGTATATTTGCCCCAAATTCTAATTACCCTTAATAAGTCCCACAGTATGAAGGCTTGGGGTAGAGTTTGGGTTTGATGCATAGACCTCACGATGCTTCTGAGACATTTGGGTAGAGAAGCCAAGTGGGCAGCTTGACAAAGAAGCTGGAGTGGAGTGAAGAGAGCTGTCCCTGTTCCTGCACTGCTGGCCCACCCCTGTCTAGCTGAGATCGCTCCTACTTGAGAAGTTACTGGCTGAGAGACGGATGTGTGGAGGTGTGCTGGGGTTAACATAAAGTGAGAACCATCTCCCCAGCATGCCGGGGTGTGAAACCAGGGACAATAAAAAGTGAGCTGACCCTGGTCTCCCTTGCTTCACATTCTTTGTGTGCAGGCTCTATGCATGCCAACACATTGCAAGTCCCACACAGGCCTGCGCCTTATTGATTTTGCAGTTTTTGAAGAGCCTGGCACCATGTAAAACTGTTTATCCAATTATTTAGTCCAAGGTTCTTCTCATTTTCACAAGAAGTTAAGGAATTCTTTCACAGATGCAGTTAGTCCTTACAGGTCTAAGGTTCAAGCATCATTAGGCTGACTCAGTGTAAGACATCCTCATTAACAGAATAACATTCCAGCTCCAGCCCAAGAAGGCAAGGGGAGGGAAACAGAAACTGTGTGGGAACAAAACAAACATAAGAATGGAGAACGCTTGCACTTATGTCTGGAACTAGTTATTAGTCATGTCAGCCTAATCAGATCAGAGGACTCCTTCAGACAAAAGAATAAGATATTTTGGTTCGAGGCTCATTAAAATTTAGAGTGGTTAATTTCCTCCTTAACTTTTAAGTAGCTAGAAAGACAGAAATAATGAAGATACCAATGAAATAGGGTTTTTTTTTTATTTTTACAACCAAAAAAAATTAAAAATTGCTAAAATTTAACATATTGTTAATGTCTTCTCCAAAACTTTTTGTACCTTATTCTATAAAATTAAGATGAGATCTTTAAAAAAATACAAGGGAATTCAGCTAAAAGCAATGACCAAAATCAGATGAATTTAGAAGTGCTGGCTGAGTTTTCCAAACCAAAATGTAAAAAATGAAGATTCCTTTGGAAAACACTATCAAAATAATTTCTTAATGATTATTAACTTTTCATTTATATAAACGACTGCCCTTTGAAGACTAACTGTGAATAATTGGCTTTCAGTGTACCTGTAGTGATGATTAATTAATTCACCTATCTGATATTTAGCTTTTTAATATCTATAATGACATGAATAAGCAACATCAAGGATGGAAGTCAGGCTGAGTCTTTAAAAAGCAACAACAAAGAGCAAATACTCACGCTGTGGCACTTCCAGGGGATGTCCTGTGACATCGCACCACCTGACTGGGTGGATGTCAGGGCTGTCTGCCTCTACCCAGTAGTCATACTTATGGTCCCAACCATCAAAATGAACCTGTCAAAATGAGTTTTGAATAATTAGTATTTAGTGATTAGTATTTCACTATCTTTGTATCAAAATATTTGAAAACAGACCTCTGAAGTTGAGATGGAAATTTTGTTAATGAAACAATATTTAAAATTTGCTATTCTATAACCTTCTAATCTAGCCACCAAAGGCCATTGTACCACTTTTTCAAAGAAATTAAAGAGGTTGGTAAATAAAAAATTTGTCAGGGATTGATTAAAATTTAAAGGGATAAGACCAATCCATTTTCTCAACTAAGACAAATACTATAATATTGTTGAGAGGATGCTTCCTGTCCTGGGCAAGTGTCCTGGCAGCCACTGCAAGAACCACGTCAGCATCGTCAACAATAGGAGTCACCAAGCTGACATCAAGGCAAGTTTTATACTAAGGAAAAATTCATGGATTTGAGTGTAAAGAAGCAATAAATTCCTAAATTCTCACAAGTGAGAGAGAGAGACCCATAGGAACAATGGAGCAAACAAAATATGCTACTGGGGTAGATGGATTTTAATAGCTACCTTAATAGCTACTGAAGGACACAGTGTAAACTATCAGGAAATCTTTCATGGAAGAGGTAGGGCCCAGGTCCAGAAGTCCTACTGGTAGAGGCTCAAACAAGGATAATTTATCTCTGTTTTGTATCTTATCTACAAAACACACACACACATACACACACCCCATGACATATATGTACAAGTCTAAGAATAAAGTCCAATTTCAGAAACAAAAATAAAATACTTATTTCTTAAATATAACAAATGCCATGTTCTGGAAATTTCATATCTGGATAAAAAAGTCAATTTTATTTACACAGGAAAAAAATTAAAAAGTTCATTATTATTAAATAACTCTACCTATTCTCTTACATATTTTCAGGTTTTGACTATGAATTAAATAGAGAATCTATCCTTTTCACTGCAAAAAACCCCTCATAATTAAAAAAAAATCATACTTTGAGTAAAAAGAGCAAGATGACTTGCACTATAATAAACCAACTGAAATATAAATCTATTGTGTGGGACATAGGACCAAAAAAAGCAAACTTTTATCTACTAAGTCCAAAATAAAGTCCCAATTTTTTTTTTTTTTTTTGAGACAGGGTCTTGCTCTGTCTCCCAGGCTAGAGTGCGGTGGTGTCATCATAGCTCACAGCAACCTTAAACTCCTGGCTGAAGTGATCCTCCTGCCTCAGCTTCCCAAGTGGGTGCGACCACAGGCAAGTGCCACCATGCCCAGCTAATTTTTCTATTTTTTGTAGAGACAGGGGTCTTGCTGGCTGCTCAGCTGGTCTCAAACTCTTAGTCTCAAGCAATCCTCCTACCTTGGGCTCCCAAAATGCTAGGATTACAGGCACAAGCCACCATACCAGGCTCTCATATTTTTTCTCAAGATTCATGTTTTAAGCAAGTGTATTTCAAAATGTGCTTTCTAGATCATCAGTATCACCTGGACCCTTGTTAAAATGCAAATTCTTGGGCCCTACCTTAATGTCACTGAATTATTTAACAGAAACTCTAAAGGGTAGGGCCTAATAATCTGTGTGTCAAAAAGTCTTCCATGTTAATCTGATTTAAGTTAAAGTTTGAGAAGCTATGATCTTAGGGATAACTTTCAAAAGTATATTTCTACCAAACATAGGTTTCTAGCCATGACAGAGTGCCCTTTCATAGTAATTACTATAAAACTGGACAAAATATATGCGGTGACTGTTTTTAGACATTGGGAAATAGGCAGCACAAAAATGCATTCTCTAAGTAAAGAAAAACACCCCAGTTGGGCCCTTAATGTCAGCCCGGAGAAAACTTCCGATTTTAACACAGGGAGGGGAAACATAAAGCAGTTATGCTATGCAGAGGAGATACAGATTGCAGTTCAGAGCTGATGAAACAGCTGGAAATTGGAGAACAAAGTATTGGACAAGACAGAACTACAAAGAAGGGGACCCCAAAAGTCTATGGGGGGTTATTCACAAGACCTTGGCAAGGGCTGGACTGTACATGTGCAAAGTGAGACTATGTGAACCCAAACAGAGAGTAGCTGATACAGAGCTGAGAGTGAAACAAAGATACTAGAGGTCACACATCACAGGGAGAGTAGAGACCAGAGTGGAGAGACATCAATAATACCTTGAGAATTTGACTGAGACACCAAAAAGATGACAATTTGGGGGAAAGAATCATGCCCTAGATTAAAGGCTACTTTAGACCAGCCCTAAAACAAGGCTAAAACCAAGCCTCGACAAGATTAAGAAGAATCACTGGTAATTAACTGCCTGATAGAATCAACTCTACCCTTTTTAAAAGAAGACAAATACTCCCATGGTACACTATATCATTCGTAGTGTCCAACATAAAAATTTATTAGACATGTAAATAAGCAGGTGAATGTGAGCCATACTCAATTTTCAAAGAAATGGTCAATAGAAATAGATCCTGAGATGACCCAGATGTTGTAATTAGCAGACAAGGACTTTAAAGTAGCTATTAAAATATGTTTAAGGACTTTAGGAAAAAATGGTCTTGAGTAAACACATGGATGATCTCGGCAGAGAAACGGAAACTATAAAACAGAAGCAAACAGAAATTCTAGAACTGAAAAGCAAAATAACTGAAATAAAAAAGCTGTTGGATATGTTTAATAACAGACTGGATATGGCATAAAAATGGTTGAGTCAACATGAAAACAGATTTATAGAAATTATTACTCTAAGGCAGATAACGGAGGGGTGAAGGATAAAAACTTAGCTGTCGGGTACAACGTACACTGTTCTGGTGATGGGCACACTAAAAGCCCTGACTTCACCACTGTAAAATTCATCCATGTAACAAAAACACTTGCACCCCTTTAATATTTTGAAATAAAAAAAGAACAAATGATACGAGATTTAAATACTAAATACAGGCACAGGTATTTGTGAGATAATATCAATTCATCTAACATACATGTACTTGGGAGTCTAGAAGGTGAGGACAGAGAAGGAATGGAGCAGGAACATGGTCAAAACAAAATACAGAAGGAATAGTGGTCAGAAATCTCCCTAATTTGGCCAAAACACCAGCTTACAAGCTTAAAAGGAATGACAAAACCCAAAAATAATGAATATAAAGGAAATCAGAACAAAGCAAATCATAGTCAAACCACTGAAAATAAAAGATAAGGGAAAATCTTAAAAGCAATCAGAAAAATGCAACATTACCTAGTGGGGAACCATGATATGGAAGTTGACCCATTTCTCATCAGATACAGTGGAAGGAATAAGATAATAAAATGTCATCTATAAAGCACTAAGAGGAAACATAAAAAAGGTAAACCCAGAATTTTAAATCCTACAAAAATATCCTTCAAAAAAGAGTAAAATAAGGAAACTTTCAGATAAACAAAAACAGAAGAATAGTTATCTATAGATTTACACTACAAGAAATATCAAAGGAAGTATTTCAGACTGAAGGTAAGTGATGCCAGATGGAAACTCTAATCTACAGGCATGAATGAAGAGCACCAGGAATAACAAATATGTGGGTAAATATGCAAGGCTAGCTCAGCATTCTAATTGTAATCAGTCAATTCATCACATAGCAGAATAAAGAGGATAAATAATGTGGTCATCTCACTAGATACAGAAAAAGTGTTTGAGAAAGTTCAAGGCACAGTGATGAACACAAGTATAAACCTTCTCAGTAAATTAGAAATAGAAGGAAACTCTCTCAATCTGAAAAAGGGCATTTATGAAAAACTTAGTTAATATCATATTAAATGATATTTTATTGAAAGCTTTGCCCAAAAAATCAGAAATGAGGCAACTTTATCTGTTCTTCCCACTTCTATTCAACATTGTGATGCACAGCAATTAGGCCAGATAAAGAAATAAAATAAAGAAATAAAAGGCACAAAAATTGCAAATTAAGAGGGCAAACTGTATTATTCTCAGATGATGACTGTCCATCTAGAAAATCATAAAATATCTAAAAAACTTAAAAGTGACTAGAATTTAGCAAGATTGAAGGAGTCAAAGTCAATATAAAATAATCAATTGTATTTCCACATACTGGCAATAAACAATTGGAAAAATTAATATTTAAAAAATTTATATTTAGAATAGCATTAAAAAATATGAAGAACTTAGTGAAACATCTGGAAAAATAAAAAAATGTGCAATACATACACACCAAAAACTACAAAACATTCCTAAAAGAAATTAAAAGATGATCCACATAATTAGAGAGAATTATCATGCCCAAAGGCTGGAAGACTCAATATTAATATTAGGATGTCATTTCTTTCCAGATTGTCTTATAAAGACTATATATTCCCATTCCAAACAGCAGGATTATTTTTGTATCAGTGACGAGACAATTCTAATATAGTATAAGAATAAAAATGACCTAATTTATGCAAAATAATTTTGGAGGACTCATACTACCTGATTTCTAGACTTACTATAAAGGCACAGTAATAAGACAGTGTTGTACTGCCTTAGGATAGGCAAATATATTAATAGAACAGAATATTGTTCATAAATTGACATATATATATATGTAGTCAATTGATTTTCCAAAAATATGACAAGGGTATTCAATGGGGAAAGGAAAGTCTTTTCAACAAATGGTACTAGAACACCTGGCCATCCACATGTGGAAAAAAATGAGCCAGCAGACTTCCACCTTAAATCCCACATACAAATGAATTGGAAATGGAACAGAGACCTAAACATCAAAGTTAAAACTGTAAAACTCAAGAAGAAAACTTAACATAAAATCTTCATGATATTGGAATATTTGATGATTTCTTGGCACTACCCATACAAAAATAAATGAATAAATTCAATTTTCATCATAATCAAAAACTTCTATTTTTCAAAATCACCAAGAAAAATAAAAAGCAAAGCACAAACATTTGCGATTCATTTATCTGACAAAAGACTTGACAAAAAAAATCCACTACAAAAATGGGCAGACTGGATAGAAACTTTGAAAAAAAAAAGAAAGTTAAGGAATGACCAATAAGCAAATAAAAAAAACTCAACATCACTCTTCATCAGAGAAACCAAAATGAAACACTCATTTCATTTTGTACACCCACTGGAATGACTTAAATGATTGACAACGTCAATTACTGGTGAGGCTGTGGAGCTCCCAGAACATTCATAACAATGTTAGCAGAGGTGTCAAACTGTACAACCAGTTTAGAAAACGTTTTGCTACGTTTTTTACAAACGTGTGCCAATCCTGTGACTTCCAGCAATTCCACACGAAAGAGATGAAAATATAAAGTCATGTAAACAAGTGTTCCTTGCCGTTTTATTCATAATTGTCCAAACCTGAAAACAACCCAAAAGTCCAACAGGTGAATATCCATTCACAAAGTGTGTCGTACCCATAAAATGAATACTAGTCAGCAATAAAAAGGGATAAACTACACACCCATGAACATGGAATCAATCAAACCGACATCATATTGAGCAAAGAGGCAGACACAAATGAGCGCCTGCTGTATGAACCCACTGATAGGAGGTTTGACAAGAGGTGACAGAAATCAGGTCAGAGGCTGTCTGGGAAGTGGGGGTGGGGGTAGCAGGACAGCTCTAAAGGAGCACAAAGGAAACCTGGTGGTGTTGGAAATGTTCCCAGGCTTCATCAGGGTGGTGGTTATGCAGGATATGCATTTACCTAACACTCATCAAAATGCACATATAAAATCGGTGCATGTTATCATTTGTAAATTTTATCTCAACACGGTTACATTATTTAAAACACCTCTACCCTCAGCTGCCATCCAACTCATGTGGCTGCTCCGTCCTTCACTGTATTCTACTGATGGTGAGGATGCAGCACTCAGGACACAGTCAGACCTCACAGGGCTTCAGCGCCAGGTGACTGAATGCTCCAGGAGCACTAAGGCAAAAAGGACGTTCTTTTCAGGCACAATGCCTGCTGCTTTGGATTTACCAACAGCAAGAAGCTTATGTAAGTCCAAATGATGGAGTGAAGAAGAAATAAGAAACATTTTCCAAGCTTTAGTATTTCAACCTATCTAGTTTCAATGTCCTTGTTTTAAGTTTACAGTGCAATTTTTTATGTTTAAAAAGCAAGGAAACAACCTCCAAGCACAAACAAGACAGGCTGAACACCTTGGCAAGACCTTGCTTTGAGGAGTTAGGCCTTTCTATTTTAGCTGTTGTGCCGGACCTGGGAATCCTACTACAGAATTAAGTCTAAACTGAAAAGTTAAAAAAAAAAAAATTTCAAATTTTTTTTTGACAGGAGATACAATGTTTTTATGCTATTCAACATTTTCCTTTTATGTTCATTAAGAAATGTTAAATTTTCCTTTCCAAGGCTGTATATCATTACTTACAATGAAACCATGGGAATTAAAAATAGCCCTTTCCAATCCAATGATGTGATTTCCCTCCCACAAAGGGCTGTCTGAACTTGGAATATATAATCAAAATCTGTACCTATATACATCTTCATGAAAGGTATTTTCATATCTTTGGATCTTTGCATTTCTGGAGTGAAAATCCAATTTTAAAAATTCTAACTAGATGGTCAAGTTAATAGAAGAGATTGGCATTTTAAGTCTATTTACAAAGGGTCCCTTTGTTAAGAAAAGAATCATTTTGAAAACCAATCATCTCCATCATTGTATTTCATACATTTATGATTTTTCACATATCTGGGTTTGCATAAAGTAAACACATAGACCCTTCTTGCTCAGACTTTGATAAACCAGAAAACAAAGGTCAGATCACTGAATCGACCATCTCAAGGTCTTCTCCTTAAACAGATGGTAATAATGCTTCCTGATGGTAGTAACATTATACACACGAATATATAAATAACAAATTAGTGGTAATATAACTTGGAAATTTAAAAATTAGATCATGTAAGAAAACAAGGACAAACTCACAAGCATAAAACCAAAGCTGTTGATCATCTGGACCAACACTGTCTCTCTGCTTTGCCTTTTCTTCACTGCCCGATGCCCACACCAGGACTGCCCACAGTGCCTTGATGCTGGCCCCCGAGACCCAGCCATCTCTGCTGCCTCCAGGGTACTTAACATGCAGCAGCTCACACATTGTGAGGGCTCAAAGCCCATCGCCCGAATAAGATGCAAGACAGTAATTGTATCTCCTCATTGTTCCTCTGGGCAGTTGGAAGATACAGAGGTTATTTATTTAGGAACATTGGGGCTAAATTTAATGCTCCATCACAATAATTTTATTAGCCTATGTGATTATTGTACTTGTTTTCTCCTTCTATATAATTTTAAAATTTTTGATTTCCACTTTAACAGGCTCATTGGGTATGCGTATTCTATTGTTAGAGTCATCAAATCTATTTTAAATGCTTATGGTGAACAAATTATAAGCATATATATGATGTTAACTTATTTAGAAACAGCCTCCACTGTGCCTGAACTCTTCTAGTTTTAATGCATTTTCAGTTAACTAGACTTAGCCTTAAGTTTTATTCTAAAAAGAACATAGTTTTAATATGCTATCCTGATATCTATTACTCATAACTATTTGTGCTAGTAAGACTGCAGTTTTCTGGGCGTTCAAGACCAGCAAGAGTGAGACCCCGTCTCACAGTTAAAAATAGAAAAATTAGCTGGGTGTGGTGGTGTGCGCCTATAGTCCCAGCTACTTGAGAGGTTGAGACAGGAGGATCTCTTGAACCCAGGAGTTTGAGGTTGCAGTGAGCTATCATGATGCCACTGCACTCTATCATGGGTGACAGAGCAAGACCCTGTCTCAGGAAAAAAAAAAAGTCTACAGTTGATCTTGCTTCCTAGGATGCAGGGTCCTGGGCTCTGCTGAAGAATGGCAAAGGGGCATATTCAGGGATAGTACTGAGGCCAGACATCTGTTCCACTGCAGGGTAGGGATGCTTACCCTGTATCATTACAGAAAACCACCATAATCTAAGAGCAAGAGTGCTGGCGATGGCAGGGGACCCACTTTTATCGTGTGCTTATATATTGCAGGTATAGTTGTAATATATACATAATATTGTTTAATATATAAAATATGTTTTTCATATATAAATATATATATATATATACATACACACACACACATCTCCTCCTTTAATGTCCACAGTGTGTTGTTTTACTAGATGCTGAACAGGAGGCACGGACAGGTTAAGAGGTTCGCCAAGATCATACAGCCAATAAATGGCAAAACCAGATTTAAGGTAAGAACAGTTTACTGAGAGAACCATGCAAGAAAATAAATTGTTAGGATATATGGAACTGGTATAGGAATCTATTGTAGCAGAGGTTAATTACATTTATTAACTATAAGAAAGCATTTTCATAATGAAAATAAAATAACATTGAACACCACAGGGATGCAGTCCAGAACTACCTGTACTTGTCCACTTTAAAATTAACTCTACATTGAGTCAATCTGCTTACGTGTGTATCCAGGCAAGGACAGAAGGGGAGAGAGCATGAAGGAAAGGAAAAATGTACACACACTTTCAAAACATTTTAGTCTCACAAGTCATTGTCCCCATCTCACATACGAGGCCCTTGAGATACACAGGGATTAAGAAATTGCCTGCAATGTCCAAGTCGTTGTGACTCCAAACCCTGCTTTCTCCCCGGGGCCACGTGTGAAGCTGCTGCTCTGTGCTTGTGGGACCAGCTGCCCCACGCTCCCTCCTCCCACTGCACCCACACTCACTCTAGCGGATTAGCTCCATTCCCCACCCCCGCTCACCTCCTCCCAAACCATCTGCTTCCATTTTCCTTTTAGCCCATTCCCATAAAAAGTATTACAGAGAAACTTTTAGTCACTAAATTGGAAAATTAATAGTTCTCACTGTAGCTATTCTAAACTTTTCATTTTTCAAGGCCACTGCTCAAATTCATCATCTGTCTTAGAGTAGTGGTTTTCAAAATTTAAAAAGCAAAATATCAACCATCCACTGAAAGGGGGTCAGGAATGAAGGTGAAAATCCTTATTTTTTTACCACACATCCTAGATTATTTGCTGAGGGTGGTTTTTGGATAAAACTTTTTCGAATGCTTCTTTAGGGTATTACTATGGCAACAGAGTAGTTAGCTGAATTTGCCATTAAACCCACAGTTCTATCCAAAGCAATCCAGAATAACTTAACTTTTTAAAAAAGTCATAGCCCTTTCTTGATTCTGTAAGACAACAAACGCAAGAGAAACCTAGCTGGAGACTTGGTGCAGAGGACACTCAGCTCCAAATGTTTCCATTGGTGATAAATGTGTCAACGTTAAGTTTCCATTTCTCTATTTCTATGGTTACAGTTATGACAAACACAATTAGTTTTTCCAATAAGATGTGTTTTTCCCCAGAAGATTCCCACAAGAAATAAAAATGCCAAATTTCTAATAGAATCCCCAGGGTTTCAATTCTTGTTAGGAAGTCTTTAAATATTTCATCAGAGTCAGGCATAATAATAGCCACATTCGGGGCTCTGTGGCTATGGGTATGTCTGTGGATATTATCTTAGGAAGAAAAACCTCCTTCATAAGCAGAGTGAGGACAAATAATCTCGAAATCAGTTTATGGCTAGAACATAAATATTTTCATAAGCTCTGCTATAAAGTTTATGCGGTCTGAAGCCCCGAAGCAGCACATTGAACACTGATGGCAGACGCTGCACCCATTGTTAATTTAAAGGCCATCACCTTTGTGTTTATTCGCCAGGTGCTGCCCTTCATCTTCCTTCCAGGACAGTGTTCGTTAGGGTGGAAACTGTTCCAATATGCACTCTCAATTTGTCCCAAGACTCTGAATTTCTGCTTTGTATCCTGTATCAGATCATCACGGTTTTTCTACCAAATCACACATTATTTATGCTCATTATTTAGATACCACCAACTCAAAAAGGACTCAAGATATATAAAATGAAATAAGAAAGGGTTTCTAAATAAGAACAGTAGGATACGCAAAAGGTGAAGAAAAGTAGGTTTTATCTAGAGAGACCACATGATTTATTGTTTAAATGGGATATTTTTGAGAGTGAAAGGGAGCATTATTAATAATTAGGCAATTACAGCAGCCATAATCCAGGACTCTCCAGGTAAGCCAGGGTATATGACAACTCTCGTATTGTAAGGATGAGATTACTTTAGATAAACACTCAGCTCCCAGTAAACCAACAACAATTGGGAAATATTACACAATTCTCCTTAAAATATAGAAAAACATACCAGTTAGTCTGAGGTTGCAGAATTTCCTCAGATGGGAACTTATTGTACATTTACATAAGGAACACTGAACACAATGAACAATATGATATAGTGCATGTATAATGGTTCATGTAATTATATAATATCTGCATGGGTAATATTAGCAAAATGGAAATATGTATACCTAAAGAGATATACTAATGAACTGAATGCATGAGCACTATTTCTACAATTTTTGAAGTCATGGGTAGGTTACATATTTTTCCAATCCATTCTAATAATTTGCCTATTAGTACATCGATTTTCTCAGTAGCAATTTCTAAATTAGCCATACCAACAAGTTTCTGATCATTCCAGAATGTCTTTTAAGCTTACTGACTCATCTTTCACCTCTGTTACAGTATTTTGACAATCATTTAAAGGCAGAAAGCATATCTTCTAATTTTTGTGTCTCTAGTACCAGATATCTGGAGCATTTTAACACTCTACTTGATGGACAATTGAAGAAGTGATGTATAAATTCAAATATGTCCACTCAAGTTAGATAAACATTATCAAACAAATATATCTAAAGGATGCATTTATAATTCCTCCAAACTTACTGATTTATTCATTTATTTTATTGACCTATCTTTTGAACTACCCACGTTTTTCAAGAAAGATGGTGTTCCAAAGCTAGCAGCAGTCTTTCAAATTTTTTTAAGCCATTTATTCCTTTATAATATAAAAGTGAACACATGTTCCTCTTGGTTAGAATGACTAAGACATGGCAGATAAACAGGAATTTTGGTCTAACCTATACCTATTATGATCCGTCTATATGGGAGAATGGAGAGAGGAGTGCAGATGTGCAGATGCGGAGGAGACCGGGGAGAACAGAGAGCTCTGCCCACAGCCCACATCTTAGGAATCCCAGATATAAAGGTCAAGAAGTTGCCAAGCAAACCTATGTTTACAGTCTCTAGATAAACATCATAAAAATTAGCTAAAATAAATGAAAGTGGTTGCCGCTGCAGAGGGAAAAATGTGGGAGAGAGGGTCTTGGGACAAGTGTTTCCCAAACAAACTTGTAGAATTATTTTTTGCACTTTGTGTCAGTGTAACTTGGGCAACCTGGTTCATGGCTACGCCACTGCCAGACAAGGAAGACAGGAAAAGCAGCAGCGCTTTGATTTTTGTTTGGCTTGGTTTATTTTGTTGTTGAAGGGGAAATAGAATGAATTCCATTTTTATCATATTAAATTCCGAGTACCTACGGGATATTCAGGTGAAAATGTCTAGCAGACAAATGAAAATTCATCCCTGGATCTTGCTGGAGAGCGACAAGACACAGATTTAGGAGGCATGAACACACAGCGGGCAGGTGAAGCCAGGGGCACACATGTGCCGACAGAGAAGGAGAGTGAGGACCGGACAGCGAAATGAGCAGTGCTAGAGCCCACGTTCCCTCTCCTGCCCTCCAGACCCACACGGTGCCGAGGAAACGGCCCCTTATGGATGGCTTCAACGGCCTCTGTTCTCTGGTTTCTGGTTCGGTTTGGGGCAATGAGAAGACTGACAGGACTCAGGAGGACAGGAGGAGAGAGAGGCTGGGGGATTTACCGCCAGGCCCCGCTTCCCACTGGGTCGCGAGGCAGTGGCTGAAGTCCTGCCCTTGACCACGGCTCCTGCCTGCGGCTGGCTCCCGCAGCTCAGTTCTCCCCTGGTTTTCCCAGACACATCCCTCACTGACTTCTCTCAGCAGACATTGCAATCAGGCCTTTATTAAAGTCTGTTTGGTGTGCCCTCTGTTTTCTGCATGACCCTGACTGACGCATGAGTTCACGAAGAATTCCTGGAATTCTACTAAAAGGTGGCAGAGGAATAAGAAGCAGTAAAAACTCTAAGACAAGAAAGTGGAGAATCAGACAGAACGGTGGACAGGCAGCTGAGGAAGGGCTACTTCAAAAGGGAGCTGTGGTCACTGTGCTGAGGTCACAGAACAGACACACGAGAGATGGCCACCCGTGTTCAGCAGCAGCAGCCACAGAAGGTGACCAAACTTGACTGCCTCAACCTGAGGAGTGAACAGGTGGTAGGGATGGAAACAAACACGGAAACCTTTTAGTAGCTGTGGTGGCAATGACAAGAGCAGTGGCAGAGCTCCCCCAGGAAGGACGAGTGAGGGCTGTGGAGACGTGGTCGTGTGCTAATGGAAGACCCTGCAGAGAGACTGATGATGGAACTGAAGAAATGGGGTAGAAATGGGATAAACAAGGGAAAGAGTCTCAGAAAAGAGAAGTGTCATCTCTCTCTGAGGCCAGTAAGACAGATTAAGTATGGCAAAGCTGGAGCAGGAAGAACTTGACGGATTAACACAAGGTCTCAGGCGAACGGGTGGCGAGGCCATCTGAGGAGGCAGCGGTGGTCCACGCTCCGAAAGGCAAGTTGGGATAGCAAATTCTGAACTGGCGCAGGCACTCTCCTCTCAGGTGGTGGGTGAAGGTGTGGAGAGGGCAGGGCGCTGAGCGTGAAGAGCCCCGCAGCTGCGTGCTGGATGATGTGCTCTCAGTTTGCTCCAGACAGAGAAGCGCAGCGGAGGCCGGAAGACCTGGGGGTCTGGGGGCGGGTGGGCCTGGGGCTGGCATGAAGCTGCAGAGCAAGGCCAGCAACTGCGAGAGCTCAGTGGATGGAAGGCTCTGCCTAGAAACCGTGATTTCACAGTCCGAAATCTCAGCAATGGAGCTGACCTGCGTGATGCTGAGGCCCCAGTGCAGATGTGGGGGCAGGTGGCAGGGACGGGTCGATGCCCTAGATCATCAACAATGCTTTGCCTTCTCTGTTGCAATATTGGTTACAGATGACATGATGAAAACAGAAATCCATTTTGAAAACTGGTATTATCTTTTATTCATACTCAGAAGAGATGCTTGCAAGACCTAGATGTTTAGTTTTAGCAAACATATTTGACGTGTCAATTTTTTAATGGAGTTAGTCTCTTTTATTTAAAAAGTTGTATTTCACTCCAACATTACTCAAATTCAAAAGTTTTCATCTAAAATGTCAAATCATAATAGATGAATATCTTAGCTCTATTTCAACAACAAAAATCTATGTTTAACAGGTTCCATTTAAATACTGATTATATTCACGTCCTATGAAGTATACTAGGTCACTAAGATAAATGTATGCTGCTTCTAAGGAATAGGAGATTGAGCTTAAAACTGTTATGAATTTAAAATTCTGCATAAATTGCTTATATTTCCATGTACTGTACCGTCTGAAACAGGTAATTTATCCAGTTGGCTGCAGGAGCCTTCTCCTCTTTTTCATGTATAACTGAGTAATTACCTCAACCAGAACAACGTGTTCTGAAAATGCACTGAATTTTAAAGCAGATAAATAATGTTCCAGCCAGTGAATAACTTTCAAGCAATGAAGGAGAATGATTGCAATTAACATGTTTGTTCATGTTTTCTTATTTTTTTTTTTATAATTCAATGTCAGAAATCTAAATTGTTTCTGCTGAAATTATACTTGTTGCCCACAGGGCTCTTGGTACCGAAAAAAAAAACCCAAAAACAAACCAAAAAAAAAAAAAAAAAAATTCACGACCTGGCTTTTGCTTGCTAAAATTTTACCTGCTGTGACAGCTAAACATAATGCAAATTAAAATTATCGGACAAAGATCTAATCATCTAAGGCTAGTTTTCTACTTAATTTATTTTAGACAGAAATGAAAAAAAATCATTCTTTTCCACCTGGAAACTATTTCCAATATTTTGGCACATATGTCCTGAATATTTCATGTCTATTCATTTATTCCCTGCCTATCTCTCGGTTTTCACTTAGAACCCTAAGTCCTCTGATCTGAAATCAGAAACCATTGGCCTTCATGAAGATCATACACCAACCCCTCTAACCTCCACACAGATTTTAAGACAGTATCAGTAATTAATTAGTTAATTTCTAATTATGTGACTAATTACTGTAAATATGCTTTAATATAGTTGTATATAAATTTATATCACTATATAATACAATTAATATTAAAAGTTTAATTATTAATTTAACTCTGCAACTGATATTTTAGGTAGTTCTCCTCCTGGTTAGGATGTTGAACTTTAGAACAGGCCAGTTAGAAGTACTAGAACTAGAAAATGTCTAGAAACAAACTAAAAAACTGTATGACCATAACTTCTGAACTACCTGTGGATGCCAAGAGCTCTAAACGATCTGACAAGCAGAGCAGAAGGGGCCCCTTCCTAAGAGAGCAGAGAAATCAGCAGCTTCCTCTACTTCCAGGCCATTTGCTGAGTTTGGACCTGTAGGAGTACAGGGTCCAACCTGACAGAGAGGAAGGATTCTGTCAGAGGAAGAAGCAGACAGTGTGGTTCTTAAACAGCTATAGGGTCTGGCTAGAGGCATTGGGATCTGGAGAAACCACAGCCTGAGCCGGCTGTTGCCAAGTGCTTACCAGCACAGCAGCACAGACCCCCTGCAATCTCCTGGTCCTTGGATCACTGGAGGGAGGCCCTATAATGTGTACAAGGAAGTTCCTTTTCTTGACACATCTGAAATCAGAGATGAACTAAAATAAAATTGCAACCTGCCCCAGACCAGCTCAATTCTTAACAGGAGCAAAGGAATCAGTCTCTGTATTAGTTTCCCCAGGTCTGCCATTACAAACTACGACCAACTTGGTGGCTTAAAATGATAGAAATTTATTCTCTCACAGTTCTGGGGGCCAGAAATCTGAAATCAAAGTGTGGTAGGGCCAACCTTCCTCCAAAACCTAGGAGAATGTTGTTCTTTGCCTTTTCTAGTGTCCTGGCTCCAGGTGTTCCTTGGCTTGGGGCTGCATCACTCCAATCTCTGCCTCCATTCTCACATGGCCTGCTCCTCTTCTTTGTGTCTTTTCCTCTTCTGTCTCTTACAAGGACACTTGTCATTGGATTTGGGGCCCACCCTTGCAATCCAGGATGACCTCATTGCAAGATCCTTAACTTAATTAGATCTGTAAATATCCTTTTCTCAAGGTCATAACCACAGTTTCTGGAGGGCAGGAGGTGAACATATCTTTATGGGGGCCACTGCTCAACCCACTGCAGTCAAACACGCTAACTGTCCTTTCTCGGGGAAAATAATAGCTACTTCAGTGTCTACGGTTCTTTTATATACAACATCCACCACACAAGAAAAAATATGAGACATGTAAAGAAAGAGAATAATGTAACTTATAAACAAGAGAAAATACAGCCAACAGAGGCAGACCAACAGATGACTCAGATGTTGAAATTAGAAAGAAATGACATTAATTATTATAAATGTTAAAATAGAAAAAAGATTAATAAAATGTATGTAAAGATGGACAAATAAAACAGAAAAATGCACTATCTAAAAATGAACCAAATAGTTATTCCAGAATTAAAAATTCCATATCTGAAATTAAGAATTCATGGAAGGAGCTTAACAGCAGACTGAAAACAGCAGGAGAAAGGGCAGGTGACATAAAAGACAGAGCAATAGAAATTATCCAAATTGAAACACAAAAAGTAAAAACAAAGGGTAAAAATAAAACAGATCATGACAGGTGAAATATTCTCAGTCTAACAGATATGCAACATCTCTAATCATTATAGAAATGCAAATCAAAACCACAATGAGATATCACCTAACCACAGTGAGATTGGCCTCTATCAAATGCTGGCAAGGATGTGGAGAGACAGGAACACTCTTACACTGCTGGTGGGACTGCAGATTAGTGCAACCTCTGTGGAAAAGAATCTGGAGATACCTCAGAGAGCTAAAAATAGAAATACCATTCGATCCAGCAATAGTACTATTAGGCATCTACCCAAAAGAGCACAAAACATTCTATGATAAAGACATCTGCACCCGAATGTTTATGGCCGCACAATTCGCTATTGCAAGGATGTGGAAACAACCCAAGTGCCCGTCAATCCATGAGTGGATTATTAAAATTTGGTATATGTTGCAATGGAATATTACTCAATCATAAGAAACGACAGTGATCTAGAATCTCTTATACTTTCCTGGATTGAACTTAAGCCCATTATCCAAAGTGAGGCACCACGAGATTGGAAGAATGGGCTCCACTTGTACTCGCCATCAAATTGGTACCAACTGATCAACACTAGGGTAATCACATGGCAGAAATACTCTCCAGGGATTAGGGGAATGGGGGGGTAAATCCGCAACTAAAGGACATGGGGAGCACTGTAGGGGTGGAAGGGCATGTCTTTAACCCTCACTTGGGTGAGACAAAGACGTCAAGTGTAACCATAATGTTTGTACCCTCACAATACCCTGAAAAAAAAACAAACAAAACAAAAACAGATATGTAACTATTATCCCACAAGGAGAGGAGACAGAAAATGATCAGAATCATGTTGGAAGAGAAACCGCTTAAAAGTTTTCAAAATTTATGATGCATATCAATCCACATATTCAAGAAACTGAGTCAATCCCAAATACACACACAAACACACACATACACACACAAACTCACCTAGGCACACCAAGGCAAAATACCAAAAAGGAAAGATATAGAGATTGCCAGATTAAATGAAAAGCAAGAAAAAAAGTCTGACATAAAACAGTACATATTGTATGACTTTCTTCATAAGAAATACGAGAACAGGCAAAATTAATCTATGGTAAAACACAAGTCAGAATGATGGTTGCCTCTGGAGAGGTATGGGAAGAGACTGAAGTGTTGGCTGAAGAGGCTCTGAGGAAGTTTTTGAATGATGGAAATGCTCTCTATTTTGACCTAGATGGCAGATACATCAATAAAAATTCACTGAGCTGCACACTTGAGATTTGTGTATTTAACAATGTATAAATTATCCTTTCATTTAAAAAACACAATGGGTCCACAAACATTTACACCCATGGTGACATGCTTGCTTAGATTCAGAATTTATTGATAGAGTTCTAAATATTCATTTATTCATTTATGGCACTAATATTAATTGCATACTTACATGTCTGGGACTATTTTAGACACTAGGGGATACATCAGTGAACAAAATAGGAAAAAAAAAATTCCTTGCCTTTTGAAGCTAAATTCTAGTAGGGATAATCAAATGCTATCAAATAAGTGAATGTTTTCAGCATATTAAGAGGTGGTAAAAACTGGGAAAATTAGAGCAGAATTAGGGGGAGCAGAAGTATGCCAGGAGAGAGTTGTTGACATTAAAATGAAGCAGTAAAGGTAGGCCTAAAAGAGGTGAGGGAGTTAGAGATTTGGAGAGATGGTGAAGAACATTACCGGCAAAGGGGGTAGCCAGTGCAAAGATCCTGAGGCAGCAGCCTGATGTGTGTAGGGACAGCAAAAAGTCTAATTTAGCTGAAGCAGAGTGAGCAAAGGAAGAAACTGAAAGGGTTAAAGTTAGAGAGGTAACACTGGGAGCATATCAGGTAGGGCCTTATGGACTTTAGCTTTTACTATTGGGAGAAAGACGCACTGGAAGGTTTTCGCAGAGAAGTAATGTGATCTGACTTATGTTTTACAAAAATCAGTCTGGCTGCTGCTTCAAGAGTATTGGGGAGGAGGGAGGTGGCTGGCAGGAAGCTGGCAGAGCAGCTGGGTAGCTACTGCAACAATCCAGGTGAGAGCTGATGGAACCTGGACTAGAGTGGTTTCAGCAGAAGTGGGAAAAGAGGCCTGCTTCTGTACACATCTCAAAGCCATCCTTAACACTCTGCTGATGAATTTGCATATCAGTCGTAAGAAAGAGAAGGGTCAAAGATTATGCCACGTTTTTGACTAGAGCAATGGGAAGGTGCAAGTGGTCATTTCCTGAGAGGGAGGAGACAATAGGTGGGGACAAGGACAATCAGTTGTTTAGCCTCTAAGACACTAAACAGACATGTGGAGTAGGCAGACTGGCACAGGAGCTTGCAGTTCCTCAACACACAGGTGACATTTAAAGCCATGACATTTGATGAAACTACAAAGAGAGTGAGTATAGCTGAAGAAGAGCAGGGGTCCAGTGACAAGCCCTGGTGAACACCAATATTAAGAAGTTGGGGAGAGAAGGAGAAATCAATAAAAGGAGTCTGTGAAGGAGCTGCCAGTAAGGAAGGAGAAAACACAGAGAATGAGACACCCCAGAAGCCATGTGAAGAGAGTGTTAGCAGAAGTACAGACAACTCTTTTTGTGATGCTTCCTTTAAATAGAAGCAGAAAAATAAATGGAGAAGTGGAGTCAGAAAATGATGTTTTTAAGATGACAAAAATAATACCATGTTTGTTGATGGAAATTATCTTATGGAAAGGGGAGAGCAAAGGGCAAAGAGGGGTAAGTTGCTGCAGTGTGGCTGAGGAGGCAGGAGAGCATGGGAGTGTATGCAAGTGGTTTCGATAGGACCGTGGGAAGTTCATCTGCAGCAACAGGAAGGCGGGGGATATGTGAAAACAGGAGCAGGAAGGTTGGTGCACATGGTGTGGGGAACGTGTGGAGGTCTGTTCTCCTGGCCTCCGTACCCTGGGAGGGACAGAAAGTAATAAGCATCATCAGGTGAGAACGAGGATAAAGCAAAAGGTATGGAAAATTTTAGGAGAGGAAAAAAGATGTGAAATAGGTATCTGGGAGAATGGGAAAGTCAACAGATTAGGGAAACACAATGATTCCCAGGTCACATTTATGTTCTGTGGTTGCAAGGGACCAGTCAGCACACTGTTCCTCTAGCCATGTCTCACCCCAGGAGGCAGGTTCAGAGTAGGCAGAGGTTAGACACCTCCAGAGCCATGGTTTGACAAGAAAGTAAGAAGAGTAAAGGACAAGGAAGCAGAAGGTTTATGCAATGATCTGATTGCATCTATCATCCATGGAACCCATGCTGTGGACAGAGGCAATAAAAAGAAAACAAAAAGGTGAGAGACTGTGAAAAGGTGGTAGGAACACAGCCCGTGGGGGGCTGAAGACCAGTAGAGTGGAGCATTGGAGGGAATTACGTAGGCAGAAGATAGAGGTGGTCAGAGAGGAGGGTACCAGCAATTGCAATTATAAAAGGGTTACGTCACTGTTAATGGTACGGCCTAAAGTACGATAAGAGGGGCCAGCAGATAAGGTTGGGTGGAGGACAAGACCATCCGAGAGAGAAGTTCCAGGGACTGGGAGGACAGGGTGTCAGAAGGATCATCTATCTACGTGCACATGAAAACCACCAGGAATGACGGCTGCAGTCGTGCTGGTGTGAGTGACCAGAGCCAGCAGCTGAGATAACCAAGGAAGGAGGGGCACTCGTAGACACTTGCACATACGAGGAGTGGTGGCAAATATAATTTGAAGACATGAGAGTCAAAGCTGGAGAGCTCCAGGGTGGGAAAGGGAGCAGGTCTGAAAATAACTGGGATGAGTAGAGAGTACAATCCTCTCACCTCCAGGCCCGTCTGCAAGGCTGCAGAGAAGCAATGTCCTCGGGATGAGCCAGTTTTGTCTAGAGCAGAAAGTGAAGACAATGTTCAGAAAAGAGATTCCTGAGGGCACAGGACAAAGCGTGGGGACCAGGGCTTGGGGGTAGGATTGAGAGGTGACCTGGGAGTCTGGGCTTCTTGATCAAACTGACATAAGCGAGACAAAAGGCAAGACACAAGTGTGCCAGTGGAATCAAAGGAGCACATGGTGCGAGGCTGCAAGTTGGGGGGGGCGGGTGTCAGTGAGGAGCGGGAACCTGGGTCTTCCCCGTGGCTGCGATGGACACAGGTGAGGCAGACCAGGGAGAATGGGTCATATTCCAGGAGTACGGGCCACTTTCTTAAACACGCTTTAATTCTTTTTTACCACTACAAATGCACTGCGTGGCTCCTAACTCCTGCTATTTGACCAAAAGCACACCAGGGAATAACAGGATAAATGAGTCTTCCAACCTTGGCTGATATATTATAAAATTCAGGTGGAGCTTACAGTATTCACTGCAGTATTTTGTGGGATTGAGGGGAGAAGTACACCCCATTAAAGGTCCTCCCATCAAATTTTCCAAAATTAAGGAGAGAAAAAAAGATCTGAGCCTATTTGAATTCTTCCCCTCTGGAAAAAAAAAGTCAAAGAAACTCTGCAATTTTAACTTTTAAGAACTTTAGGCACAAATGAGCGTTAAATTCCCAACATACAGTGATCAGCTTCATGCTTCACTGAAAGTCAGTAGTATACCTTCCCACATTGCCACCGAAATAAGTAAATATCCCATAATCCAAGCAAGAACAGAGACTCAGTGAGGGAGTGTGAATGAGCCCACTCTCCTGGGGGGTGGCGATGGTCGAGGTTGCCTACCCGCCTCTGGAAACCTGCCCAATGCCATATTTGGAATGAATACCACATGTGGGCTGCTAAATGCCACCATCACAGTCATCTTTGCCATTTATTTTAAAAATATTTTTTCAGTAAAGTGTCAACTCAGGCATCACAGTTATTACCAATTTAAAAGAAAGCACTGTGGGAAGTGGCCCATTTAATTAATTATAGCCCATGTGTGGTGCAGCCCAAACAATGGCATACTTCACAATCTTTCCAGCACAGCCAGAACATCTAATGGGAAGTTCTCTTTCTTCCCCCACTCTGTGCTGTGGTCCTTAACTTTGAATGGCAAGTTACAGTCAGAAAGAGTGCCTAAGGATCAGTAAGGAAAACAGCCTCCCCAGCACTCCATCCGCACTGGAGCACAGGCAAGAAATCTGCAATAAAGACACACATGACTTGGCTGGGAGAGGCACAAAAAATGCCCATGAGTCGTTATCCCACACTAAAGAGCCCTGTCTAGGTCCTCGGTTAGAAAAGAGCCCTTAGCGCCAAAGCAGCAGGAGCACTACTACCAAGGAGAGCTCCTCCAGCGCAGGGCAGGAGGCACGCCTTGGTCTGTTCAAGACAGAGAGACCTACGTGAAATTCAAGGCCGAGTGACCGTGAGCAAGATCTTGTATGTCCTCACCCACAGACTGGAGGTAATGATGCCAAATTTGCCCAAGTGCAAGGTTTTTAATTATTAGTAGGAAAGTAGGCAATCAGAAAGTAATGACCTTGTACGATGATATTATCATGTAGAGGAGGGAAAAGAAACCTTCGGACGCTAGGTTGGGAACAATACAGTTCATCAAAAGACCATGATGTCAGCTGCCAGTTGGTCAACAACCAGTGTCTGTCCTGGCCTCGAGAGAGGAAACCTGAATGAGCCATGCCGGGAGCCCCAGGTGCTTGGCAGTTGCAGGAAGACAAGGGAGGGGTCCACATCCCACCATGGAATCCCCATCACCTGGATGTGTGGATGCCTCCTCACCCCCTGCCCCTTCCTGCTGCAGATGGGCTGCCTAGGTACTTGATTGCTCACCTGTCAACACTGAGAGCTAAATGATGTGCCAGGGTTTTCTGTTCGGCAGTGGAGTTATGTGTGGCTGACAGAAGCTGCAGTATATTTCACAACACGCACTCCACGTGGGCCAGACAGATTGGGATGAGTCATTCTCATACGAGCCTCAGACTGAGGAACATGCACATGAATGTATGCGAACAGCACACTCAGAAAAAGCCTCACCACAATTTTTGCTGTTGAAAGATGGCAGAAATTTGTTTTTATTATAAAAACATTATTTTAAGGATAAAATATTTTGTTGCTGAGGAGAAAACATTTTTAAAATTCTGTGCAATCACTGCCCCTGCTCAGTTTCACTTCTTTTTTTTTTTGCTTTTTTTTTTTGAGACAGAGTCTCGCTCTGTTGCCTGGGCTAGAGTGCCATGGCATCAGCCTAGCTCACAGCAACCTCAAATTCCTGGGCTTAAGCAATCCTCCTGCCTCAACCTCCCAAGTAGCTGGGACTACAGGCATGTGCCACCATGCCCGGCTAATTTTTTCTGTATATTTTTAGTTGTCCGATTAATTTCTTTCTATTTTTAGTAGAGACGGGGTCTCGCTCTTGCTCAGGCTGGTCTCGAACTCCTGAGCTCAAACAATCCGCCCGCCTCGGCCTCCCAGAGTGCTAGGATTACAGGCGTGAGCCACCATGCCCGGCCTCAGTTTCACTTCTGCACACGCCTATTGCTTATCTGACTGGCCTTAGTAGCTACTCCCTAAAGCTGTTTTCCTGTCCTAGAATAACAAAATGGAACTTTCAAGGACTCTTTGCAAACCACGCCAGAGCAGACAATGTAATATTCCGGTGGACATTGAGGGTCAGCGGACGAAGCTGTGTGGGCAAGAGCCCCACTCCATGGTGGACACAACTCAGCAGCTCCCTCCCCCACCCACGTCCTCCCTCATTCCCTCTCCGTGGCCACACACTCCTCTAGCAGCTCCATTTCACACTCACAGAGTCACCAGCCAGAGTGCCCGAAGCACACGCACAAAGATGTCTATATTGCCGATGGCTCCACTGATATTTGCTTCTCCCACAAGTCGAAGCAACACCCCAATTCATCCCTAACCTAGACTTCCTCTAAATAGAACCTTGGGGTCTTAACTCAATTGTGGATACACATAATTCTTACTCTTAAAATTTGGGTCTTAGTTCAAATTCTGAAGTGAATATTCACCAGAAAAGTCACAACATTTATGAAACCTGTTCACTCCTATGGAGCTATCTATTCAAAAGAAAATGTCCAAAGCCTTTTACGTGCATAACCCTGATCCCCTTCTCCGAATGAAAAATGCTCAAAGAGGAGTTGAGAGACTTAAACGCAAAACCTGAATTTTCTGAGCATATTACTGCCTCAGTAATAAGCCCAAAGTGTCCCATTGGGGATGGAGAAATGGCCCGGACATTAGATCTTTACCTTGAAGGTCTGGAGACTGACAGAGACAACTGCTAACTGCAGGATGAGGGACACCATAGTACTATGTTTGATCTGAGCTGCCGTCCTTTGGGCATCCAGATATCTATGACTACAGCAGCCAGGACTCAGTCCCCTGCTAAGTCTCCACCACTGGAAACCACTGGCCACTCAGATACCCTGAATCCTGGCCACGGTGATGGGTCTAGGGACTGGCTCTGGACCCCATCAGAATCCTCCCCACAATCCTTCTGCCAGAGCAGTAGGGAAGACGATGACCATCAGGGTCACTGTGCTGGGATGCGTGAGGATGGGACTGTGGATGGCCTTTCCACATCTAAATGAAAAAAGCCTATCTTCAAGAGGAAAGGTCAACACCCACACTGGGAAGGAGAGCCAGGAAACAGAGACAGATAAAGACAGAAAGATCTGGAGGGAAAAGGAGAGAGAAGGCAGGAGGAAGACATGACCACGTTATCTGAGACCCTGGATTCAGCTGCACACATCCTCCTGTTCAGGGAGCCTCCCACCTTTTTTTTAACTTATGGTAGGTTAGTGCTGGATTTCTCTCACTTGCAACAGAAGAACCTTGATAAATATTCCTTACACAATTCCGTCAAACTCTGAAGTTCTGCCCAAAAGGCAAGGCCAAGCAGAGCCTGAGTAGCTTACAGAAAGAACTAGGTCTAGACCAGCTCTTGATAGTTATTGGTAGTGCTGAGAGACCTCATGCCTCGGCGGTTCTTGACTGTGTTAACTTAGTCCCGGGGGCTACCTTGCCTCATGCTGACTCTGGCCTTTTGAGCGACCTTCCCCTGTGCAGCTGCAGGCTGTCCTGATTCTGTCGTCCATCTTGTCCTGGGGACCCCGACTTCTACTTACTCTAGGTTCCAACCAGATCCAGATTTCAAGAGGTATAAACTCATTTGCTATCACTGCTACTCTCAGAGGTACCGGAAGGAAGTATCGCAAAACTCTGAGGCTGGTGAGCACGCAGCGCAGAGGCGTCTGTCACCCGGCATGGGTCAGACAGACCCCCGGCTGGGGACGCCCCTTCTCTCCCTTCTCTGCTCAACCACTTTCAGTGCCTCTGAAGTCAGCCTGTTGCTTTGATCTGCTCTCTCTTTCTTGATGCCACTGTGATCTTGCTAGCTAATAAAAATACTGCTTTAATCATGGTAGGTCTTTTATTGCTGATGAAAAATCGTATTATTTGTAGCCCACACATCTTCACGATGAAAATGTGAAAAACACAACTTGAACGTAATGTAATCCCTGCACCAAAGCTCACCTGAGGGCTGCAACCACTCACACCGAACAGCAATAAAGCAGTTGTTTCAGCTCCATTTGTCTGCTTCATTTCCCCACGTGCTAATCTGATTTATTCCCTGTTTGTAATAAGATTTCTGATATTTATCAGAGAAAGATAAAATGCTACCTTGAAACCCAGAAATTCTGCACTACTCCCAATATACTTCATTTATTCTAATCTTTAGTGACATTGCATGTCTAATGAAGTCTTTTGCCTTATTTCTGCATCTTGTACCGTGCTCTGATTACTGGCTGCACAATAAATATTTTTAAAGAATAACTATGGGTCTAAAACAATTGGTTTCTATTGTGCATTTTTCTTCTTGTTCCTCGGTCTGTTTCTCCCTTCCATCCCAACTGCTTGGAGCTTCATCAAAGTCAATCCCCAAAAAAGCCTAAATTCTAAAATTCTACAGATCAGTCAGAATTGAAAAGAAATGACCATGTGTTATAAGAAGTATTAGATGAAGATCTCTTGGCATTGTCAAAGGGGACAGTGTATTCACTGTCTGACAAGGAATTTAAATTTTGACAATGATAGGCTGGTCTCATGCAGTACTAGAGAGCAGTTATAAAACTGCTACATCTCAGACATACTCTCTTAGTCTGATGAGGTAGCATCTATTTATAACATTATGGTGTTCACAATACTGAAAATTTGTTTTAGGGTAGAAATTGAAAGGTCAATTTAAATATTTAGACAATTTTTCAAGCTTAAGAATTAATCACTGGGTAATTACTGATTTTGCCTAGTGTTTAACCAGTTTCTCTCGACTCATCTAAATTATATTTTTTATTTCCAGAAGTGGTAAAATCTGTTCAACCTTTAAGCTTATGATATTTACTAGCAATGTTAAAGAGACAACCAGACAGCTGACCTGAAGACACAAGTTGACAAAGAAGACAAAGGGATAAACTATGGATGATCCCAAATCCAATACAGCATCAGCTTCCTGGGGGTAGATAATTGGTCCCCTCATGGCCTCAGGGGGGCTTCTTAAGGAGGACATGTCCTGGCCACCATTTCTACTTGCCACCAAATGTCCTAGAGCTGCACTGTCCAATACAACATCCCCTGGAATATGCAGCTATTTCAATTTAATTTCAATTTAAATTAATTGAACTTAACTAAAAGGAAAATTTCAGCCCCTCTGCCCCACTAAGCCACATTTAAAGTACTCAATAACTCCATGTGGCAGTGGCTAGCACACTGGAGAGGGCAGGGAGAGAACCTTTCTATCACTGTAGAAAGTTATATTAAACAGCACTGGCCTAGATGATTTGACTACTGCACAGAGCCCAATGGAATAGCAAAATTTACTATGGGTAGAATTTACTACCTGGACAAGTACGCAATATGACCTAGAAAAAGCAATTCTAAGTCCTACTGCCACGAGATGGGCGAGAATGTCAGGATCTGGGGTGGGATGCAGCCACAGCATCCACAGCCCTAAACAAGAGGGGGATCCGAAGGACAGTGGGGTGGGGGTGGGAGTCTTGGCATCAGAGGGAGACCTCTATGACCTTATTCTTGAATACTGTGGGTTTTGGAGGCATCTGAAATGAAGACATTAAAATAGGCTTCAACAGAAGGGAGTCATTGTTTTACCACCAATTGACTTATGAGCACTAACAGATGAATTATAGCAAATGACCAGAGCAAAACATGGGTCTCTGGGCTCTCACTGCAATACTCGGGGCCCAAGGGCAGCTAAAGAGCCCCAAGAGTGCCCTGTAGGAAGGGGTCAGGCAGGACAGTCAGCAATGCCAGCCAGCAGCACAGTAATGGACAGCCCGCCTGGCAGGAGGAACCTGCCAGCACAGCCACCAATGGAAGCTAAATGACAGCAAGGGGTGGTGAACAGGGGGCTGGAGGGTATATTCACAGTGGCCAGTGCTACAAACTTCCTGAAGGCAGCAGCAAAGCACAATGGTGAAAAATTGTTTTTTCTTTTAGGAATCTTAGATGCAAATGAGAAATAATCAGCGTGGAGCATAGCAAAAGAAAAGATGTAACAATGTATTTCGTATATCACAGGATATATCAATTTGGGGTTCTAGGGCTTTCTGTTTATTCAGCTGCACCATGCTCATACACTGAACATACACTGTGGTCACTGTGGGCATGAGCTGTAGGAGGAACTCTCTCCTAGCTGGCTGGGAACCAGAGATTAACTTGGCTCTCTGCATGGCTGAAGCCAAGTGAAGTAGGCCACACTCAAAATGCAATCTTAATCCTTTATGCTACTGGCAATTTTTGACATTAAAGTTACATTTATTTTAAGAGGAGGTTATTATTGCTGGAAAATCACTAGCAACCATTACTGTTCAGAATTCCAGCCATTTATTACCCATTATGTATCCATTACCACCCCACAGTCCCACTGTTTGTCATATGTTATTAGTATAATGGCCTCATAATGGGCTATGGTTCTTTGACACTGCTACAACTCTGCCATGATTCACTGTGTCAGTATTCCAAGGGAGAAAGCATCATACACAATAAAATTATGCATGATTTAAATTATTCAAATATTACATAATTCTCAGCCATGCTTAAAGTAAGCATGTTGCTTCTTAAAGGTATATTAGTAATACAGAAGCATCAATCGATCCAGTTTTCTATGTGGTGTTGTAAATGACTCTTCTTCTGTGAAGGAATGTGTAAATGGCATGTAGTTAATGCCAGGGGCTAATGCACATTTGTTTTGCATAAGTAATAAGTAATAAATAACCCTTAATAAATAGTAATTACTGCCAGTAAACAACCTAACCAACACTTTTATTTACAACCAACATTCATTTCTTCACTCATTCACTTGGCAAATATTTACTGAACACCCATAAAAGGCCAGGTGCTGCTCCACAGGTCCTGGGGATATCAAGACTCCTTGGTTCATCAAGAGAGAAAATGGGCTGCTCCCACTAGCTTGCATTCTAGAGGCAAAACAGACTATAAAGAAATAAAATAAATATGCACTCAAATGTCAGATAACCATAGTACCTATGATGAAAATTAAATTCCTACAGAAAGATAGTGAATTGCTTTTGATAGGAGCAGGAAAAATTTTTTATTGCAATAAGCAGAAACTCCAAGTGTGTGTGCTTCTACATGGACAGAAAGGTAGATCTGGCCATGGGAATATCAGCAGTTTTACTTTGAGTTTCTTCTGTTTTCCAAGAGAGTGAGTGAGAAACAAGGTCATGCAAGAAGAATGAAGAGAAGGCCATCAGGAGAGAGGGTGTATGAACCAGTCTTCATGGAGAATGAAAATGTGGATTGATGAGGAAATGGAGTAGAAAGCCAAGAACGGACTTGGGGTTCCATTGACATTTGTGGAGATAAATTTGAAGTCAGACCTCTCAGAGTGGCTCTTTGCTTTTCTGCAGCCATAAGACCACATTTGGGCTCACTCAGAAATTTGTAAATAGGAAATTATGTGAGAATGGGCAAAAATGATATTACCAATGAAGTGAGAGACTATAGAGAGACACTGAAAGCAGAAGGAAGAGAGAATCCATCCACTTGGAATGAGGAATGCAAATTGACATTTATATAAAATGGAGCCACTACCATGAATTAGTAACCTTGTTGAAATAACATGAAAAACAAATTCTTCTATTTCCCTGATTCTATCATACACACCCCTCATCTCACCACTATACCATAGTTCAGTGATTCTGAAATAAAGATGCCCCTTATATTCAAAGTTTTGAAAACCTTTGCCAGCTGCCAATCATAGAAGTCTGTCATAAAACAGTTATCAGTGCCCACATAGGTGCTGAATGTATCCAATCTTCCAAGAAGGGATCCTGACATTTCAAAAGCAGAGGAGAGTGTGACCCACTCACATATCGTTGAGAGTGAAGTATAACTATTACCTTAAAAGAAAAATTGTTAAAACTAGGTCAAAAGTCACTGGCCAAATCCTGTTATTGTTCTATTTTTCTCCAAATTTTACAGCTGTCTCTAAATGTGATAAAGTGTGGAATAAGAGGTTGGAGGAGTAAGTCGGGACAAATCAGGCAGGATCTAGCAGGGCACATTAAGGATTTGACTCTTTTTTACCTAAATGCAATGGGAAGACACTGAAGGAAGTAGGCAAAACAGTCATGTGATCCAGTCTACACATTTAAGATCACTTTGCCATCTTTGTGCAGTGTGGATTGATAGAGTCTTGGACAGGAGCAGAGAGACTAGCTAGAGGAGGTGATGGCAGTGGTCCAGGCGAAAGATGCTGTCTGCTGTCATTAGGGTGGCCGTCATGGATATGGAGAGAGGTATGGAGACTAGGACATGTTATGTGGAGGGAGCTCTGATAGAATATGGTGGTAGCTCTGAGGTGGGGATATTTTAAGAACGACTTCCAAGATTCTGGTTTGAGCAACTTGGTGGATATGACTGCCATTTATTTCACTGAGGATGTCTACGGAAGAAACAGGTTTGTGTTTGTGTCATTGGAGTGTTCAGTCCAGGACATACAAACATGATACATGCAAAAAATACCAAGTAACAGTTAAATATATGACCCCTGGAGCTCTGAGAAGAGGTCATGGCAATAGACAGACGTTTTAAGTTATTTGCAAATACGAGGTTCCGAAAACCAAGGGAATGGATGAGCTTACTTAGGGAGAGAGGATTGAGCAGAGATTGTGTTATATTAAAATCACCTGGGAGAGCTGTACAAAGTTCTAATGCCTGCTGGGCATTTTATATATGCAGTCAGGCTGGAATATACTTTAGAGAAGAAAAGGCAAAAGGCCCAAGATCAGGCAATGCCGATATTTAGAGGTTACAAAGAGCAGAGGAGCCAACAAGGAGACTCAAAAGGAACGAAGAGGTAGAAGAAAACAGGTAAAGTAATTGCCTAGAACCTATGATGATAATTGCTACCCATGGCCCCCCCATAAAAACAGATAGGGAAACACTGATCAAGGCAGGACAGCTGACCCCTCCGCATCATTCTATTAAGAATCCAGAGACTGCCAGCTGGCCTCTCAGCCCTCTCATGGAAAGCCCCACATTGGAAACCAAATTAGGGAGCATACATTTCAAGTTTACTTGACATTTACTCCAAATTGGGAATTAATTGGCTCCCAAAGTCAAGTAGGCTTCATTTTCTTACGATAGTGTCCTAGGTGGGAGGGCTCCCCAGAGAACCACCCAGATGTTGAAGTCTGCTGAATTCTGAGGCAGAAGTGGTCACTCGCATGTGACTCACTGTGGAGGGCAGGAATCACTTACCACCCCTCTTAGCCCACGTGGAGAAAGGCATTCAAAACCAGGGCACAGGACAGCCAGTCTACCCTGCCCTGGTAGCAAACAGGAACTCCTTGCTGGTGTTGGAGGACAGGCACGTGCAAAGCAAGTGGGATCTGGTTAAAATGCAGATTCTGATTCGGGAGACCTTGCATGAGGCCCCAGATTAGACATTTCTAACAAGCTCCCAGGTGTTACAGATGCTGCACTCTGCTGATCTCGACCTGGAAGTCAACCCTCATCCATGCTGACCCCTTGCAAGGCCACACCCAGTTCTGGAACAACACACAGCTGCCATATGCCTTGCCTGTATATTTTCAGCTGTGCCTGTCTCGGGTGTGTGTAGCCTGCCTCTCACACCACCCCGCTCACTGGGGCTGTCGTTCTGCCCAGTCTACCCCCCGGACCCCATCTTCAGGGCTCACTTTTGATTTTCCCCTCAGTCTGGTCCAACAACCCTGAAACGTGAATCCATCCTCTGCACTTACAGGATCTACACATCCCTTCTTTTCCCATCTCCAGGCCCTTTGGGGATGGGGGAAGACAGTCCCTTTGAATGTGGCCTGGTCCCATTGTTTCTGCAGCCCAGTGCTGGTCTTGCCAAGGAAACAAGGACACACATGTTCCTGATGGAGTCCTGAGGTTGGAGGAGCCGGGGATAAACCTCTGAGAAGTAGACGTGGGAAAAGAACAAACTCTGTAGCAACTGCTTCAGCTGGGGAAGCCCTGCTTTCTCTCCCACAGCTCAGCCCTGATGGCTCCAGTGGCCCCACAACTCCCCAGGACTTCCCTGCTCACAGTCCAAATAAAGACCCTGTGTAGACCACCTGTCCAAGGGGCCTCTGGTTTAAGGAAAAAAAAAATACGTATGCACCCATACCTACATGCATGCTTACATACATACTTACATACACATTAAAATGGATTAAATCTGAAGTCGCCTTTGTCTCTACATGATAGTAAATAAAGGCATTTGGTGTTTGGAAATGCAAATAAAACAAGGCATGTTATACACTTTTTCTCAGAAGAGAAAAACTGTTCTTCCTGAGAAGCCATCTGCCCCTCAGCATCTTTGCTCACAACGCCTGCTGCATTTGCAATGGCTCTTAGAGCACTTGAGGGTTTGTGCCATGCACTATTGTAACAAAATGTCACCCCGTCCTCTCTCCCCAACTAGATGGTGAGGGCGGGTTCCAAGCATGCATCTTGTCCGTAGGGCTCATACCTCCTGAACGGCCTCTTCTCCCTTAGAGGAGCTCAGTAAGTAAAAGCTGTTGATTACACAGTAGACCTCAACTCTTCCACTTCCTTTCAATGAATGTCTTAATTTCATCTAAAACTGCTGCAGTAGGCAGAACAATGGGCTCCCCAAAATGTCCACATGCTAATCTGAAATCTGGGAATATATCACTTTCTGTGATTAAGTTATGGTCTTGCGATGTGGGAGATCATCCTGGATTATTCACGGGCCCAAAGAAATCACAAAGGTCCTTACAAGGGGGCTGCAGGAGTGTCAGAGGCAGGGGATTGAAGACACTACACTAACGGTTTTGAAGATGGAAAGGGGGGCCATTAACCAATGAAAAAAGGGACCTTTAGAAGCTGGAAAAGGCAAGGAAATGGATTCCTTTCCAGAGCTTCCAGAAGGATCCAGCCTTGCTGACACCTTGATTTTAGCCCAGTGAGATTTCTGACCTAGAGAAATGTAACATAATAAACTTGTGTTGTTTTAAGCCACTAAATTTGTGGTAATGTGTTAAAGTAGCAATAGGAAAATAACACAACTACATTTTGAAAATAAATTAATCTGGCATAAGAATCTATTCATTCCCTTCTCACAGAAGCATTTCCTTTCCCTGAGTCTATCACCCTTTCTTACATCACAAGAAATGACATAGATTTTGGAACAAGGGGGGAAGAATGTGCTCGCCATCTTGCTTAGTCAGTCTATTATTCACTTATTTATTTTTGAAAGATATTCTTCCAGTAGTAAAAATAGAGTGCCTATAAAGTAGGATGTGAGAAAAAGAGACAGTGTTCGGCATAATTAGCTAAGTAGCAGTATTAGTAAGGGCATTTGGAATGTCAAAACTGCAGCTGGTCAGAAATAGTACCCTTCTGTTCAGGAGAACAGCAGAGGACACCTAAGTCTCCCCAGAGCTGAGACAAATCCAACAGACTCCCATGTTTGCTCTGAAGGAACACAGCGCATCCACGCTGCACATTCTGACTCAAGGTCTGGGAAACACGGGGCTTCATTATCACGGCAAGTCAGGGGTCTTACACTTTTTGAGCAAACAGAAAGCTCTGAACGAAGTGACAAGAGTATGCAGAATGGAAAGCCTGTTTTACTAACTTAAGAATTGTTAGTTTAAAATGAGGTCCTTCCTCAAAGGCCCATTAACCCTTGAAACACAAACATAACCCATAATTCGTGTACACGTGTATGTGCATTTTGCAGCAGAGCAATCTGTGACATTCCTCAGACACTCAAAGCATGCATCACCCTAAAAAGGAAGAGTTAAGAACAACTAATGCTATATCATCATCATCATCTTTTATTTAAGAAGTTTCTACACAGACACTGTTTTGCATAGAAAACTGTGAAATGTTCTATTTCTATTCTATCTAGCTCATGACTAAGCTGATGCCTCTAGCCAAATAATCACATGTCAGGATCTCATTAGATCTCACAGGTCAGGCTGGCGAGATGGGAGTGGGGTGAGGCAGGAGCTCCCAAGTGGGCTGTCCGATTCATCACCAGGGCAATACTGCACTGCTGTTCTGCTGGGCACGTGCTCCGGTTCTGGATGCACTGACTTTAATAAAAATGTGAAAGGTAAGTCCTGACTTACAGTTCTTGGAGAATACAAATCTAGTGAGAGACTATATATCATTTCAGGGGCTTGGCTACATTCACACTGAAACCCGAACAAATCTGTGGCAATAGATGCTAGAAAAAAATATATTTCTTTTAAATCTACAAACTGTCGATTACATAGTACCCCTTATCTCTTCTATTAATACCTCTTTTTACTGTATATCTAAAATTTATCTAAAACTAGATGAAAAATTAAATAGAGATATGGTTTGGTTCAAAAATCAAATATTGGAAAAGATAAGGCAAGGATACAAAACTACTTATACTAAATAAATTCATTTCATAGTCTAATCAGTACCGTATCTGTTAAGACAGGGCTTTGTAGATCATAGCCCACAGGCCAAATAGGGCCCCATTACCACCTATTTTTGTGTGTCCCGTAAGCTGAAAACGGTGATTACATTTTTAAATGGCTGGGAAAAAGAGTCAAAAGAAAACTATTTCGTAACATGTGAAAATGATATGGGATTCAAACATCAGTGTCATTCATTCATTTACATATTGTCTATGGCTGCTCTGTTGATAAACAGTAGAGTTGAACAATTGCAGCAGAGACCATGTGGCCCAGAAAGCCTGAAATATTTACTCTCTGGCTCTCTACAGAAAAGGTGCTATCCCCTGGGTTAAGAGATCACTCTACCACTTACAAGCTGTGTGACCTTGGGCAAGTTACTTAAGTTCTCCGTGCCTATTTTGGTACCTCTATCTACTTTACAGGATCACTGAGAGGATTAAGAGAGTAAGAAAATGTAAAGCAAGTGAACAGCAGCAAGAGTTGGAGTTAGCCATCATTAATATTATCATTGGTGGTGTTTTTTTACCTGCAATTACACCGATCCACCTCTCTCTGGGAGAGCACTCTACCTGCTTCAACTTTTCTGGAAATCATGGTTGACATTAATTTATAGTTTCACCTACTCTAAAAATTATCTTTTCATTAATTGGTCATAATACTTTGGAAAATTGTCCCAGTCTCCTTCCCAAATGAAGACAGCCTTCAATCACTATGACACTGTAATGGCCACTAATTAAAAGTTTAGCTCAAAGGACAGTTATTTTTAATGTTAGTATCTTGTTCTATCCTCATAATTCAAAACAATTTTCCTAAATGCATCCCCGTTAGAAATTTTGGCAAGTGGGATGATATATTCCAGATTCTGCTCCCTTCTTGACAGATAATTAAACTAGGACTTTTAGGGGTCAAGCAACTTTCTAGAAGCACAGGCAGCCCTTAATTAAAGTGAACATTCACTGACTTGCATTTGGACTTTTTTTTGCATTAATACACCCGCAGGTTTTTTCAAACAAAAGCTTTTGAACTTATTGGTCTGATCTAAAATCCAAAATAGTTTCTAGTCATGTAAGTATACAACTTACCATGACAATTTCTCTTGGCCACCATGCTCTTATTTCATTTAGAAATGCCGCAAATACATCTAGTTAATGCATTAAATATGAAAAGACTCACTGAAGAGACTCAATTTATTAATGATTCAGTAGAACTTCTTAAAGCATCTATTTGAAATTCATTTATAATTCATTTCACAGCTTAGCTGTAGTTCCCACAGGGCAAATATTTATCAAATATTACTCTGTTTTAAGTCCTTCCTTTACATGTATTTGCAGAATATTTTTTCCCAAATAAAATCTAAACTTCCTAAAAGCATCCACCCATCTATTGAAATTTAATGTAGATTTCCAGATAAGGTGACAGTAATGGGCTTTCAGATATAACAGAGCACACTGTGAAACCAAACAAAAGAATAATTATTAAACATAATAGCTAGCTATAAATTGAACAAGATACACTGAGTACATCATAAATATTTATTAGAGAACACCCATGGTAATTAATAAACTTAGCATCTTAAAACCCTGCCATGGCAAGAAAAACTTCACAGCTCACTCAGCAATGAACCACACGTGACCAAATTGATATTTTCAGCATGAAAATCAGAATGTCTGGTCTGACTAGTATAAGTGGATTTATGAGAGCAAGAGAGTACAGTATCTTGAATCAGGCTGCCCACTGTCCCATTCTCCCGACATTGACAATTTATGGTCTGCAATTCCAATGGCTTATCACAGCTACAGGGTAATTGCTAAAATATAGAGAACACTGTCTTTGGATTAGAAACATCTAACGCCTAGAAACCCTGGCCAAATTACTTAAATTCTCCATGCCAACTGTACAGCAGAAATAACGCCGACCTAAAGGAGTTGTTGTGAAGACAAAGATGTGATACACAACATACTTAGCTAAGTGCCCGGAACAAAGTGCACATTCAGTAACGGGGTCTTCCTCCTCTACTATTACTGTTCCTATTACTTTTGATACTTGCGCCACTACAGCCACTGCTGTTACTTCTATTACTGCAACCACTGCTAAGCAGGCATTAATTCATCCCACTGCTTCTGGCCAGGATATTACTAGGGGGCACATATAAACAATAATAACTGATTCTTTGGATCTAAAGTACATAAGACCCACTAGAAAAGCTAAAACAAAAACAAAAATGAAACGAAACAAAAAAACATACAATAACAAGCGTTAGTGAATATATAAAGAAATTGGAACCCTCCTACACTGCCACTGGGAAAGCAAAAATAGTGCAGCCACTTCAGAAAACATTTTGGTAGCTCTGCAAAATGTTAAACATAGAGTTATCATATGACCCAGCAATTCCACTCCTAGGTATATACCCGAAAGAAATGAATACATATGTCCACACAAAAATATACATGAATGTTCATAGCAGCATTATCCAAAATAGCCAAAAAGTGGAAACAATCTAAATGCCCACCAACTGATGAGTGGATAAACAAAATGTGGTACACCCATACAGTGGAATATTATTCAGAAATAAAAAGGAATGAAGTACTGATATTTGCTACACTATGGATGAATCCTGAAAACACTATTATGCTAAATGAAAGAAGCCAGCCAGGGCGTGGTGGCTCACGCCTGTAATGCTAGTGCTCTGGCAGTCCGAGGCAGAAGGATCACTTAAGCTCAGGAGTTAGAGACCAGCCTGAGCAAGAATGAGACGACGTCTCTACAAAAAATAGAAAAATTAGCCGGGCATCATGGCACGCCCCTATAGTCCCAGGTACTCGGGAGGCCAAGGTAGGAGGATAGCTTGAGCCCAGGAATTTGAGGTTGTAGTGAGCTATGATGACACCACTGCACTCTGGCCAGGGCGACAGAGTGAGACTCTGTCTCAAAACAAACAAACAAACAAACAAACAAACAAACAAAAAAACATCAAAAACCAAATGAAAGAAGTAAATCACAAAAGATCACATATTACAGGATTAATTTATATGAAATGCCCAGAATAGGCAAATCCATGGAGGTCAAAAGTAGAATAGTGATTGTCAGGGGATTGTTGTGCGGAGGAAGGGTAGAAGGAGGAATGACTGTTAAGGGGTACAAGGCTGCTTTTGGGGTGATGAAAATGTTCTAAGCTTAGTGGTGATAGTAGTACAACTTTGTGAATATACTCAAAACCATTGAATTTCATGGTATGTGAATTGTATCTCAAAAAAGATGTAATAAAAACAGAACTAATAAAACACATAAGGGCAGCTACACATTTGGGGAGTGGCAGAAAGGAATGAAGTCAGTCTTTAGTGGATCTGCTGTGCTCTGGCAGGGATTGCTGGCACCACACACACGCCTCCAGGCGGGACATGCAATGTGGGCTCGGGCACAAGTGACAATGTGGAGTGGAGTCATGGGTAGTCTCTACTTCCCATCCTACAGATCTATGAAGTGTGTTAGTTAGGATGAAAATTAGAATACAGGAGTAAAAGGAGTAGGAATATTATAAGCTCTAGAGTTGAAAACTTATGCTCGAAATCGGGGTCTACAATCCTATTCTCCTATATAGCTATATAGCTTGTGACCTTGGATCCATTACTTAACCTCCCTGGGCTTCAGTTTCCTCATCTGTAGAATGGGTATAATAACAGTACCTTCTATCACACGGTTGTACTGAGGATACATTAATGCATGTAAAGCCCTTAGAACAGTGTCTGACAAAGTGCCATCATTACTGTTACCGTCATTAAAATATAATTCTTGTTATTACAACAGACTAACTACTCTCACAGTCGAACACAGGCGTTCAGCATAGTCATGCTCATGTTAACATTCCCCAGGGGACATCCAATCAAACTCCCTGCTTTTTTCACCAAGGAGTGTACACTTGTTCCTTGTCCATCTACTGATGGTATTTATTTCCATGAGGCCCTTTCATTAACACAGAAAATAGATACACCCAGGGTATTCACACCAACTAACACAGCGGCTAACACTGAAGTGTCTACAAAGAGTGCCGATACATTTTACATACATTACCTCACTGAATTTTCAGAAGCCTATGAGGTAGGTAATATTAACCCCATCACTTGACAGATGAGGGAAGTTCAAATAAGCTGAGTAACTTCACCACGTTAATAACACGGTTAGAAAGAGAGCTGTAATTTGAACCCAGATCAGTCTTATCCTAGGGCACTTTCAAGTGAATTATGTTGAATTAGATTTCCAATGGAAGAGTAATTAGCAAAGAAATTAAGAACGAGAGAAGAGTGCTTTTTGACCAAAACAATCAGTTTATACATATTCAAATAACAGTCAGAATGCCAAAGTACACTCAGTGCCATTCCCTCCTTCACTCACTCTTTTTTTTTTTTTTATTTTTGAGACAGAGTCTCACTCTGTTGCCCTGGCTAGAGTGAGTGCCATGGCATTAGCCTAGCTCACAGCAACCTCAAACTCCTGGGCTCAAGCGATCCTACTGCCTCAGCCTCTCGAGTAGCTGGGACTACAGGCATGCGCCACCATGCGCGGCTAATTTTTCTATATATATTTTTAGTTGTCCAGATAATTTCTTTCTATTTTTATTGGTAGAGACGGGGTCTCGCTCTTGCTCAGGCTGGTCTTGAACTCCTGAGCTTGAACAATCCACCCGCCTCGGCCTCCCAGAGTGCTAGGATTACAGGCATGAGCCACCGTGCCCGGCCCTTCACTCACTCTTTCATTCATTCAATAGTATATCAAGCATCGATTACATACCAGGTATAAAAATCATCTTTGAAGGATATTGACTTTCAAGAGAAAATTATCGAACAATCTGGTCAACACATTAATTGAATAATAGAGGAATGTGCTGGGCAAAAAGGAGATCAGAAAAGCTTCAAATGCTTTCTCACTTGGCAAAGGTAGCCTCGTCTACCCTTAAACAAGACTTTAAGAGAACAAGCCTGATGCTCATTTCCAATGCCTTCTTTCTGTTCATAACATTGATGAATGGAATTTTAAGCTATTACTTCTGACTCCTCTATATTCAGAAAACTGCCAGCCCACAGACAATCTTTCCCCCTCTACATACTGGGGCAAGACAAGTATTTACCAACTCTGAGACTAACTGGAGGAGGTGTGCAGTGGAGGGTCCATGGCAGGACCATCCAGAAACGGTGTGCTGAAGGCCACCACTCGAGAGGTCAGAGGCTGTGTGTAGACCCCAAGCACGACATGAGCCCTAAGACATTTATGTCCACTGCAAGACTGATATATTCTGGTAGACCTAATGGTATGTGGAAAAAATTCATTTCACATTTTGTAAAGCACCATTTCACAGGGTAGAGAGTGCCACTTGCATAAACACATCCTAACGCAGCCCTAAAATCCTAAAGGGATTTCATTTTGCCCACAACCACAGAGACAATTTTGATGGTCTAATTCTTTCAGAGATAACAGATACTTTTAAACTTTTTCCTCTAGTAAAGGACAAAGCAATTACCACTATAGAAAAAGAATAAGGAGAAGATACATGAAATATTTCATTGGAAGGATCAGCTAAATGCTTGGAGATTTAAAAAGATCAATGCTGAGATGTTAAATAAATATAATAAATACACTTTGGGAGCTAAACTTTTTTCAAATAATATTTTAAAGTAATAGGCTAATCTAATATGTTCACATAATAAGCTGGCAACAAATGATCAACTGGATTCTACAGTACATATCTTACAAATAATAAGAAAATAGTCTTTCAGTTAAGATGCTAAGTCAGATTTGATGTGCTATTAAGATTGAGCTTTTCCTAGAAATGCAATAATTTTAAAATGAAAGTCAAAAACAAAATATCACCGAATTTATGAAATAATTATGATATACAAAAGTCATTTCCATAGTAAGTACCATAAGAGTAAACAATAAAATGCTACAAATAAGTAAGAATTAAAGCAATGTGTTTAAAATAAAATATTGATAGCAGGGTATATGGAAGAAAATGCTTATAATATGTTATTCCAGAACAGTGTTTAACACAGGGATTGCTTTCATCTGTCAGAGGAGTGAAGGGCATTGCCAGTATGTACGCTTGATAATCTACAGCCGAGCCAGACACTCACCTCCAAATCTTACTAAAATTTAAGTACTGATCATTCTCTATAAATCGAATTAGATACTGTCTTCAAATTAGGGATATAGCAAATAAGATTTCTTTTAAATTATAATAAACTACATATCAAACTTAAATACATCTTTTAAGATAGTGCCTATTAAAATTAGTTGACCTCAATCTTTTCATTATTATGACAACAACTGTGCTTGGGTAGAAAATAATTTTTGAACTGTCATATGCTGCAGAAGGTTTAATGAATTCCACAGATGCTTTCAGCTCTCTGTCTGAGGGAAAAAAGGGCTTTCATCTTAGGAAAATTTCATTATGAAGATGTGTATACTTTTAATAAACCAGATGTCATCAACAAGGACAGTAAAGAAATCTAACCATTAATAAAAGTCTTTAATTCACAATCTAACGTTTTATTTTAGCTACAGTGACTCAAGTGTTTTTAATATTGTTTTATTTGACAAAGAAAAGTAGGAAACAAAGATTTAATTGTTCTTGGTAAGGTGTTTAATGACAACAATTTCAAGAAAAATCTGATAATGCCAACAAAAAGAAGCTTAAAAAAAACTGACAATGAAATTTGAAACAACAAATCCAAACAGAGATGTATCAGAATGCCTCTCAAAGTCAGTCAGATCTAGCCTATAGATTTCCCACCTCACATACACATAAACTGAATATATTTTACCCAAAGACATGTGACTAGAAATTAAGCCAGTCAGAGTCTTATTCTTCCACTACACCAAATCAGAGGCTCTCTAGCCAGCCTTGTGTGTGAGTTACACTGCCTGCCGCCCTGTCTTAAGGGTCCCATTATTTCTAGTACCATCTTGGCCAAGGTCAATCTTCAAGGTCAGATGTAGAATTTTTTTTCCCCCCAGAAAAGTTATTGTGCAAATGAATTAAAAATTGAGGAAGGTACAGAGAATAGGAGGGTGGGGGAAACAGAAAAAATGTGGGAAACAAATACTAAAACATAATAACATAATAATTTAAAACATGTACCTTTACTCTTTGCTCATCAACATCTGTAATTGTAGCAACACGAATTAACCTGGGGTTTCGTTTATCCACAACTTCAAGTTTCATATTTGGCAGAAAACCATGAGGCAACCTCTGTAATATTGGAAGTGCAACAAATCATGCAAAATTCAGTAATTCTGATATTCTACTAAATTTTTTTCTAAAATATTACTGTTTTGGTTTTAACATGCAGATTATCAACACAACTAGAACTTAGTTTTAAGAACACATAGGACTTTATCCATATTACGAGATCCAGTTTCACAAAAGCCTGTGAGAAGAGAAACAATTTTCTGGTCATTTTAAAGATAGCTAAAATGACCAAGACATATTAAATCATACACTTGTTAGTGATCACACCAAGGCTCAAAAAGGATCTTACTATGGTTTATATATTAGATTAGACTTTTTTCTATTTTTCTGAATTTAACCTTAGAAATTAAGAAATGATTGACTATTGTCACTGGCCAGTTTCAAAGTGTATGGCCCAGAAGGCAAAATTACTTAATAAATAATTAGAAATAATACATACGATTATGTATAAATCTAAATTTTAAAATATGCTTAGATAAAAGCTGCATAATTTCAACTGTTAAACTGTTTTAAAATCACACTGTGATATAATCTAAAGCCATAACCTATGCTTTTGTCACTTCATCTGTAACCTAAGAGGGTTGATCTGTGTTAAGGCATCTTTTAAGTCTTAAAATGCTGGAAACAGAGAGTCTACAATGACAGACACACTGGCAGTCATAAAGAAACTGGAGAAAGAAAAGACACTGAGACTTACCAAATTATTGACGCTAAGGAAATTTATCAAAAATCAAAGTCAAAAGACAACTCTGGACAGTTTTTCATAGGTTGGCAAAAAGTTTAACTTTGAAAGCTACTATGCATAAGAGTGTTCAATTGACTTTATTGGAAATAAAAATGTATTGAATTTTTCAAGTCCAAAAGTGTCAAGAGGAAAATAAAACCCGACTAATACGTGAGTAATACACAGATCTTTCTCTAATATCTGGTATGTTTCTCTCCTCCTCTCCATATTTTCTTTCTAAAATGCATTGTTACATATACTAAATGGAGTACACTAACTACATTTAGGTCTCTGATCCCTGAGGAGCTTTCCATTCCCCCCAAGGTCACTGCCCTCAACTACAGAAGTGAACGTGGTTAGCACTACAGATGCCAAAGATACACACCTGAGCTGAACCCACGACAGAGCCTGGAAGTTGCCTTCTTAGCTAAATCTTTTTGTAATTTTATTTTCTTATAATTTTCCTTTTAGGAAAGTAAAATAAAGTTTTGGAAGAAAGCAAGAGAGAGAGACCACCAGTATTTGGGCATTTTTGCTTATTGAATCTTTGCAATTCTTAAAACACTTCCTAGTGCCCCAGCACTTCTGCCTTCCTCAGTACAATCATTTTTTTTTAACAAAATGAAACAGCACTTTGTTTCAAACCCCTTTTGATTCCTAGAAAACTTTCAATAAACTAAATCACATGTAGAAGCCCAATATATAAAATTCTGATTAAAGATGAGCCAGGGAGCCTGTAGCACATGAGAACTGAAAGCAAACAGTTTGAAAACCACTGGTTTAGAACATAAATACCTCTAACTAGACAATCTATGCACTTTCTTTTAGAAATTAGACTTAGTTCAATCCTGGAACAAGTATATAAGTGCAAATTTGAACTTTAAAAATTAGTATTCTAGAAGAAAGGTTTCCTCAAGATGGATAAAACTATACACACACACACACACACACAAAGACTACACACATTTCACCTACTTCGTTATAGCATTATTGACATTCAGATAGTCCCTGAGAAAGTGATACTGTGAAAGTTCAGAGTTCTAACCCAGCAGACTAATTAATAGACCCAGAAATGCAAGAACTCAGTCATCAACAGTTGGTGAGCTGATTTCAACAGCACCTCTGATATGCAACTACTGTGTTTTGCAAAGAAGGAAATCATCATCTACGTTTGTATATAGGAAAAATAGCAAATGAGTCACCTACTTTGTATTTTTAACTAAAAGCAAAGCAAATTGGTTATGCAAATACTACTTGAATTTAGAAAGAAAAAACCAGAATAATTTAAAACTGTCAAACGAAGGCATGAAAAGGTGAGAGGGAGTACCTATACAGAACTTACCATTTTAAAAACTTTGTCAGGAACTGCATTAGTTTGAGTAGCTTCCAGATATTCTGTCCAGGAAAAATTTTCTGGATCAGGATACCCTAAAAAAGAAAAAAAGATATAAAAGATTACTCATAGTCTGATTCCCATATACTACTATGCAAAATATTTGATAACAATAATGCCCACCGTTAACTGAATGCTCATAATTTAATAGAACCCACGATAAGAACTTCACATATATTAATTCGCGTAAAGTCTTACAACCTCTGAGAAGGCTAAGGCATTCTGGCATGCAAGCGCTTATTCACTGGGACATTCATTCACTTAACAAGGTTAAGCAGGTCTGTCAAGGTCAAATGGCAACGTCAGCACTTGGCAGAGCCAGGTGATAAACAGGTCTCTGACTTCCAAGCTCCATCAGAAGGCTCTTTGGAAGTTTGAAAAAACTCACCATCAACTATCTGACCTCAACCTATGAATTGGAAAAAATATCCTGAGAATCCTTCCAATTTCTCCAATAATTTTATTAGGGTTTTATTCTCATTATTAAATCCTTGTAATTATAATTTCCAAAAATTGCTATTTATCATTGCAATCTAAAATATATATTGGTATAACATAGTATAAAGCACTGTATTTAAAATTTCCTTCTAGTTGGGTTTCTTGTTTCTCTTTGTATTTTTCTTTTATTCCTAATTACATTTGCTAGAGGTCTACCTATGTTACGTTGTTTTCTTTATGCTTTCAAGCAGTTAAGTACTCAGATTTGTTTGTCAGGTCCATTGTTTTCTTTTTTCTTCTTTTCCAATTATTTTGTTTGCTGCTTTAACTATTATTACATCCTCCCTCCTACTTCCTTAGGTCTATTTTATAATATTTTTATACTATTTTATACTTGTTTTGTCAAATTGAATTGTAAACATAATATATTTTCACTTTTTAAAAATAATAAAAGCATTTAAGATTATTAACTGGCCATTGTTACCACTAAATACAGGTTTAGACAACTGGACAAACTTTTACAAAATATGTATTTTTCTCACTTTTACTTTCTAAAAAACAATTACAATTATAACTGAAATTACTGTTTTGGTTTAATCATTGGCCAAATATTTATTTGGGATACTCCAAGTGATTAATTTTCTTTAAAATATTAAATATGTTGTATCATGTGTTTTATACATTTGACACATGTTGTATACAATTCCTGCTTTTAGGATGTGAGGATTTCTCTTTGGTATAAAATATAATTTTGGCATAAAATATAATTCTATTTTATTAATTCATGAAAATGTTTTTAAAAGAGTGTATATATGTTTTAGGATATAGTATAAATACGCATTAATACAATCTAGCTGTATTATTCAAAAACCTGTTTTTTATTTAAGCAGAAAACCTAAAGCAGTATGATAAAATCTCTAAAATAACTATTCTTCTGTGCAAGTCTCCTGTATTTCTAACAATTTTTCTTTCATTTTAAAGCTTGTTTAGTAAAATAAAATATATTTAAAGGAAAGTACACAAATCAAGGAGACAGCCTGAAAATTTTTCACAAAGCTGGCACAGCTGAATGGGCACACCCAGCTCAAAACCAGGACATGCCCAGAGCCCCGGGACCGTCCTCTTCATAGGGCTCTGGCTCCCTTCTAGTTACCACACCTCTGCTCTCAAAGAGAAATCTCCACCCTGGCCTCTAACCACAGAGATTGGTTTTGCCTCTTCTGTTTTCCCCTTTATATAAATGGAACTACACGGCACGTGCTCGTTGTGGTGAACGTCTGCTCTGAGCTATGTATGTATTATACAAAAAAAGGAAAACATGTATTACCTGCATATTCGCTGCTCGATGAACCCAAGGAAAAGAACGTCTTACGGCCTAGGGAGCATTGCAGAAGACACCTACTCCCGCTTCTGCCTCTGGCCCCAGGCCTGCGTCCTGCTGGGCCTTGGGAGACCAGAGCAGGGTTGTGGTAAAAGGGGGCGGTGACCACGTCCATTCACACAACTGTGTGGCAATACCACAGGACAGAAGCTTTACAAAAGTTTAAAGTCCTACTTGAAACAAGAGGGAACTAGAAGAGACCACCCCATAGAGCAATAGCCTTTAACCTCTTCACTTCTCTCAAAGAAAATCAAACTTTAACCAGTAAGCACTGTATAAGTATGACATTTACATTAAGTCGTTTATTCCTCACGTATACCCTGTGGGCTACACCTCTTCATCCTCATTCTGCAGGTGAGAGCTTGAGCAGCCTGCCCAGTGCTATACAGTAAGAAAGCGGAAGAATGGGATCTGAACCATGACGTGTGACTCCGCTGCGCACACACTTATCGCTGCTTCCCGCCGGTGCTCAGAGCCCGGAGCTGGCCCCATCCAAGGCGGCCGGTCCTTCCGGCATCGGGACCGAGAGTTTGAGCTCCCCCTAGAGGCCAATGTGTGGTCCTGCGAGGGTGGAAGGCGGATGGAGACAGCTAGATCCCAGACCCTGCTATACACGTCCCACCTCACGCCACGCTATTAAGAGTTTAAAACTTCAGACATGGACAAACTCTGAAGAAAAATCCATAAGGTCCAAGCTGTGGCTCTGGGCATGAGAAGCTGAACCAAACTAAGAGAAAAGTGTCATTGACATTGGGACCAAGGACTATGGAGCTAGAGCATCAGCCACTCGGCCCTGGATTGCCCCACAGTGCCGGAAATTCTTCGGATAAAAAAGGAGATCCGGGTGACAAATACCTTCAATTAATGATGGAGAATAATTAAAAGGAATGTAAATGGCAGCAAAAGGAGGGGCGAGATGAGATGTGGAGTAGAACAGCTTGAGCCCCCAGGACAGGACGTAGCGGCTTTTCCTAACAGCTGACAACCGCTTCAGCAGAAGCAGGAGGGCCACTTGCGATGTGGCAGAGTGAGGGTGGCCTCCGGGGGGGCAACAGAGAAACCCCCACGAGAAGCAGCAGAAGGTGGGATCCATGGAGGTCATTTCCAGGGTGTGGAGTGGAAAGGATTCAGGGTCAAGAAAAAGTCCTGGAGAATACAAATACAGAGGGAAGCAAAAAAGGAAAAACTCAAGGGTCAAAATCAGTTAAATATAAGTTAAAAACCTATGTCATGTCATTCCCATAGCTTCCTGTCATTCAGGGCAAGTCCCTACAGCAACCTACGGGCCTCTACCCAGCTTGGCCTTCCTACTGCCCTGACCTCATCTTCCGTTCGCCCCACTCTTGCGGGAACTAGAACACAGCAGACACCTTTCCTTCTCAAGTTCTCCCACTTGCTGTCCTTTTACCTGGAAATTTCTCCCCAGAAGTCCTCCATACTCGCCACTTCTCCTTTAAGTCATCGCTCAAACGTCACAGTCTCACTAAGTCCTCCCTGAACTCCCTATATAATATGGACCCTTCCCCCAAATATACGTGCCCTTCCTCATCCCATTACCTGCCTTTTTTCTCCATAGCACTGATCACCACCTAACATATTGTATATTTTACATATTTCTCGTTTCCCTTGCTCCATTAGAACATGGCTGCCTCATGATAGGAATGCGTCTGTTCACTTCACTGCTATTTCCTCACAATATATGGTTGGCACTCAGTCAGTATTTGGTGAATATTTGTTGAATGAATGAAATGTATTTCCTAAAAAGTTTACATTTAATATTGTAGTAGCCAAGAATGGTAGAGATAGTAGCCAAAATGACTATCGGTTTAGTCTCAAAATTCTGAATAGAACTCTGATATAAAGTTGTTGTGTTATCAGAGGCACCATTAGAACAAGACAGTGTTAGTGTATCGATGCTGGCTAATGTTCCAAGTAGCACTGAAAACTGATGGTGCCCAGATAAAGCCAACTGATTCTTGGCATGTGTACAAGACAAATGTTATACTCCTCAATTTTTTGTTCCATATAAGAAAGACCAATTTAAGTGTGATACTGGTTTCAGAAGCTCTTTATAAGGACATCCTTAATTATTTTTCTCCAGAAATAATAGCCCAAGCAGAAACATAATTTTGCCACAGGAACATTCTTTCTAAAGAACTGGGATCATGAATAAATAGCACAAGTCCTTAAGTCCTTGACACCCTCATCTAAGTGACCCATGGGGCCTAGAGAAATGGAACAACCACAGTTATGCGGGTGGCTAATTCAAGAACCAAAAATCGTAGGTGTATGACAAACAATTTTTAAAGCAATTACCAACAGTCTCCTTTAACAATGAGCACTAAAAGGGGATCTGCTGGGATCTTACTGAGGAGAAGTTTCAATCACAATAGAATATTGATCATAAACACAGATGCTAGATAGACGCTTCATCTAACTCTTCGATTCTTCTGATGAGAAAAGTGAGAACTGACATTTTAAGTGACAAGGCAAGAAAACTAATAATGAAGTCAAAGTCAGAGCCCCTGACTCCTAACTTGCAATTTATAGAAATTAAAACTTCCGAAGAGCTGCTTTGGAGTTTACTGAGTGCTCTGTAGGCTGCAGAGCGCAGAGTCTGAGAGAAAGAAAGCATGGACAGAGTATGGGGATGGTGAGGCTAGTACCAGCTAAGCCCCGACTGGCTTTTGCCATCATTTTAAGAGCCTACATCACCTAAGAAAGCCCCTCAGACACCACTTGTTTATTTCTGTTTCAGGTACCTCACAAGGCAGAGCAGTAAATCATCCTAATGCCCACATCTCCCAACGGGAGAGACTGAGGACAGTTACCCATGACTGAGAGCTGCCACTCCCCCCAGAGGTTCTGCACAGAAAGAGGGGCTCTTTATGAAAACAACCACAGCATCAAGTGATCGCTAATTGTCTGATGTTAGACAGTGCTGTACTGTACAGCACCAGACAAAAGGAACACAAGATGAAGACAATCAGTTATCTCAATCACTGTGAAGCCTATTTTGGGTTCACCCTATTTTGTTTTCAAAAAAACATGTTGAAACTGACCTCACATTTATAGTACCTTAGATGACAGAAGCCCTGGACTCATGCTCAGCTCATCACAATTAAAGTTAAAATAGCCTTTCTAGGAAAAGAACATAACTTAGACTCCCTAACGTTTACAACAAGCTGTCGGATTTGTTACGTGGTCATCAGACCCTAAAGCATATGGAGAACTCTCTGAACTACAGTACGGAGCATCATCACTTCAGGCACATGTCAAAGGGCTCATTTTGTAATTGATTGTTTTGCTCAAAGTATGGCTGAGCTGTAGTATATCTAGAATAGACGATGTAAGGAAATAAACTCTCTTCCATGCTGAGTGACATCGCCAGAAAACAACCTATATGTGCTGCACTGGCTGAGCTCCCAGCAGAATTGTCTTTAAACAGGCACAGCTCCCACAATACCTAATCTAACCCAATGCTTTGCAGATGGCAGTCATTCAAGACAGGGTAATCAGTGTTCTTTCTCTCTCACTCTCTCTCTCTCTGTAAATACTTAACATTTTAGAATAAGCAACCACGGTTATTTTACTTCTGTTTTTCTCTGTTTTACTAGCTGCATAATACTCCACTGAGTGATAAACTATAACTGACTCAGCTATTCTCATGTTATATCTTTATTGTTCCTTGTTATATCCTCAGCTCCTAGCTGTGCCTCACACTTAGTAGGTGCTCAATTAATATCTGTTCAATTAACTAATTAATAATTTATATTTTTCTCTGAACTTCCATATGCCTTCAGAATCCATCTATAGGAACTAGCACAATACCATTAAAAATATACTAATCCTTTGTGTGGCTAAAAAAAGTTAATGGTTAATGTTGCAACTAGATAAAAGATTCATTTATACTATAAATTCTGCTATTGTAATTTTAGTTTTGCAAATTATGATGTAAAGTAGTTATTGGGTAACAAAATATTAATTTGCTAAACTAGATATTGCTATGTGTTCATCAAACATTTACAATATCTACTAAGCAGCTCCAGCCATTGGGTGATTCTAGAGAATCTAGAGAAACTGACTGCTATTATTTCTACAAAGTACATTTCTTTACCTTCCCAAATATCAATTATTACAGCTTTACTCTCTGGAATAAACTTTTGTTCAACACAGCAAGTCTGAATGCTAGATTTCCAGTTTGAAAATGCAGAAATGGGCCAGGCACAATGGCTCACACCTGTAATTCCAGCACTTTAGGAGACAGAGACTGGAGGATCACTTGAGGCCAGGAGTTCAAGACCAGCCTGGGCAATACAGCAAGACCCTCATCTCTACAAAAAATAAAAAAATTAGCTGAGCGTGGTGGCATGTGCCTGTAGTTCCAGATACTGGGGAGGCTGAGGCAGGAGGATTGCTTGAGCCCAGGAGCTTGAGGTTACACTGAGCTATGATGATGCAACTGCACTCTAGCCTGGGCAACAGAGTGAGACCCTGTCTCAAAAAAATAAAATAAAAATAAATGCAGAAACGAGCACATATTTTTAGCTGTGCTCCCTCCTAAATGCCACCAACATATCAATAAAGGCATTTTAAAATATATTTATCTATTTATGTATTTATTTAGAGAAGTCTTGCTCTGTTGCCCAGGCTAGAGTGCAGTGGTACTATCATAGTACACTGTAGCCTCGAACTTCTGGCCTCAAGCAATCTTCCCACCTTAGCCTCCAGAGTTGTTGGGATTATAGGCATGAAAGGCATTTTTTAAAAATGAATGCTTAATGGAGAAAATGCTGAATTAATTTTGATACAATACAATATGAAATATTATGCAGTCATCATAATGAAAAAATTAGAACTATCTCAAAAGAGTTGAAAGGGATTTGTCATGAGACATAATTGAGCAAGATCTCAACTATGAAAAACATGTTCCTAATATTAGAAATATAGTAAAACATGTTCCTAATATTGATAGAAAAATATGTTCCTAATATTAATATAATCCAATTTTTATAGCACTAATAATGACAAAAAAAGGTATAGGTTCACAAACATATGGTATATAAGCATGCATGTTTGCATGTATATGCAATTATATGAGAATTAGCAAAATATGTATAGCATAAGATGGCTAATGGTTCAAACTGTTTTCCTTTTCCTCTTGGGTGGACAGCTGAACTGATTTCCCAGGCTCCTATGCAATTACATGCAGTCCTGTGCCTGAGTTCTGGCTGATGCACGTGGGTAGAAATGATATAATAAATTACTTTCAAGTTTGGCCCATAAAGCCCTCCCGTGCACGATCATCAGTTATCTTCCCATTCTTGGGCTGAATGGAAAGATTACCCAGAAGCCAGAAGTGCCCTGTTCCCAGATTAACTGCAGGGAGCAGAACTAACCCTTGTCAACCATGATTGTTCTATGGTAGGAACAAGAAAGAAATTCTTAAAATGGTAAGGGCACTAAAATTTTAGAGTGGTTTAATATACTAGTTAGCTCATGGTGACAAATAGGGAAGGTTTAGCATCAGTTGCTATTTCCTTGGTGGGAATAAATAACCTGGGTAGAAGGAGAAACCAAAGGTAACTAAGTGTGAAAACTCAGCAACTGTAAAACAGTACAAATATATGTTATTTATGCAAAAATATTATAAAAACAAAACTAATATGAGAAGAGGTACAAGCCAAAGGCAGATGACAAGTATCGACAAAAGTTCCTGTATATATGAAAAAGAAGCAAATGAATGAAAACTGACTTAACAGTGTTGAGAAAGGTAAAATATAAATCTGTTAAAGGAGAACACTAGTAAGAAGCAGCTAATTTATGCTATAGAATCCTGTAAGGTTTTGGGAATTACATGCACCAAATACTTCTCAAGGCAGCAATGTGGGGCTAAAAACAGATGATTGTCTTAAAGTCCCAATAGAAACTGTTGGCCCCACCAGGTCACCTACCTTGCCTCACATAACTAGGCAACTACCCCTCCTGCATTAAAGTAAAAGGCTGGAGGTTTTAATCTCTAAACACAGTGAAAACGGGGAAGTTACAGACTTGGGGATCCTAGACTTGGTGAAGCCCACTCATAGAAGAATGACCTTTCTACCTGTTCTCATTGTTGGGATCTCAGAAAGCTAGCAGCCCCCTCCTCACCCCCTGCAGACACACCAGTCAGAAGAGGGCCCTCTCCTTGAAAACCGACCCAAGAGTCCTAGTTATATTGACATTTGGGGGTGTTGAAATAAAACATCCTAGTTTCCATCTGAACACACTACAGGGAGGCTCACACACTTACATCTTCCATCAGGGCACCCAGAGATTTTGCTCAGCTTTTCAGGAGCTTATTCTTACACATGAAAGGATAACTAAGATGCACTAGAGATTTGAAGACCCCAATAAATAGATACAAAGACAAACAAATAACAGAAACAGGAACTTTGAAAAAACAAAGGCAATATAAGGAGAATATTTCAACCAAAAAACTGTAACAAACTAACATTTAACTAATATCCTTAGAGAGCTAAGAGAAAATCCATAAAGTAAGAATGCTATTGGAAAATAAAGGAGGGAGTTCCATTTTTGTGCAAAACGTAGAAAGAGCCACAGGAGGCTGTTACTCCCTAACAATGAGAAAAAGCCAGAAAATCAGAAAAACCATAAATTTCTTGAGCTCCTCAGAGATCTGATGTTCCAAGGCAACAAAGTGAAGGGAAATCCAGAGAGGGACAAGTCCTCTAGGGACAGATAAGAAACTCGAAATATTTCACCTGCGGCAGAGTACAGGAGGAAGAGGTAATTTATGCAAGTGGGTAAAAAGAAATTCCCTAACATTTTAATACATTCTTAAGGGCCAAGTGGGACTAGCATGTCAGTCTGGAATAGCTGAGGCCCCAGAAGGATTGGGAGTTTGCAGTCACTCACAAGCTACTTTCTAATGGGCCTCCCCAAGTGCTCAAGGGAAAGACTAGGAGCAAGGTAGGAAACTAGAGAAAACTCCCCTCTAGTGCACCAAAGATAAGAGAAAATGTTTAAGGCAGCAGAAGGAAAATAGAAATTACATTAAGGGGAACACAGATAGGAAACACAGACCTCTGCTCAGAAACTATGCAAGTCAGAAGACAACAGTGACATCTTTAAAGAAGTAAAAAGGGGGAAGAAGAAAAACCCTGTCAAACCCTGTCAACCCAGAGTTCTATATCTAGCAAAAATATCTTTTTAATGTTAAAGCAAAATAAAGGCTTTTCTAGGCAAACAAAAACTGAGATAATGCATTCTCACTAAACTTACGCTGTAAGAAATTATAAAGAGGCCAGGTACAGTGGCTCATGCCTGTAACCCTAGCACTCTTGGAGGCCAACGTGGGAGGATTGCTTGAGGTCAGGAGCTCCAGACCAGCCTGAGCAAGAACGAGAGACTGTCTCTACTAAAAATAGAAAAACTAGCCAGGCGTGGTGGCGTGCACCTGTAGTCCCAGCTACTCAGGAGGCTAAGGCAGGAGGATCTCTTGAGCCCAAGAGTTTGAGGTTGCAGTGAGCTACAGTGACACCACTGCACTCTACCAGCGGTGACAGAGCAAGACTCTGTCTCACAAAACAAACAAACCAAGCACCAGCAATAGTCTGTTCAGAAGCCCACTTTAAATATAAATACATAAATAGGTAAAATGTAAAAGTATGGAAAAAGATATGCAAGACATACATTAATCAAAAGAAAGCTGAAATGACTACAGAAATGTTACCAGGGATTTTAAAAAGGGGCATTACATAATAATAAAGGGGTCAGTCTCTAATAAGAAAAAACAGTTCAAAAGGTACATGCACCTACTGACAGAGCTTCAAAATATACAAAGCAAAAACCTATAAAACAAAAGGAGAAATACATAAATCCACACTTACAGTTTCTACTTAATCTCTCAGTAATCAACAGAACAAGTAAACAGAAAATCAGGAAGAGTGCAGAAGACATGAACAATGCTCAAACTACTTGAACTAACTGATATTTATTGAACACTCCACCCAACAACAGGACAATACATATTCTTTTCAAAGGATGTGGAACATTCACAAGAAAAATCATACTCTGAGCTATTGGGGTGGAAAATCTCAATATATTTTAAAGAATGAAATAATATAAATTAAATTAGCAAAATTGAATTCATAGTTAAAACTTTCCCACAAAGAAAACTTCAGGCCCAGAAGGCTTCACTGGTGAATTCCACTGAATATTTCAAGAATAAATAATACTAATTCTAAACCTACTTGTCTTAGTCTATTTTGAATTGCTGTAAAGGAATACCTGAGGCCAGGTAATTTATAAATAAAAAAGGTTTATTTGGCTCACAGTTCTGCAGGCTATACAAGGGGCATGGCACCAGCATCTGCTTTTGTGAGGGCCTAGGGTGTTTCCACTCAAGGTGGAAGGCCAAGGAGGTCGACATCACACGGTAAGAGTAATGAAGCAAGAGAGAGGAGAGAGAGGGCCAGGCTGTTTTTGTCAATCAGTTCTCCTGGGAACTAACAGAGCAAGAACTCACTCATTACTGCGAGCGTGTAACCAAGCCGTTCATAAGGGATCCGCCCTCATGACCCAAACACCTGCCACTAGGCCCCACCTCCAACATTGGGAATCAAATTTCAACATGAGATTTGGAGGGGACAAATATCCAAACTCTATCACTACTTTTCTGAAAATACACCAGAGAAATGCCTTTCCAGCTCATTTATGAGGTCACCAGTATCCTAACACAAAAACCCATCAAAGAAATTGAAGAAAACTACAGACCAACATCTTTCACAAACATGGTAGTTAAAAACCAACAGATTTCAAAGAAATCAAATCTAGCAATATGTAAAATGGAAACAGCAATCTAAGAATGCAAGATTAGTTCAACCTTCAAAAATCAATCAACCTAATTCACCATATCAACAGACTAAAGAAAAATAAGACATATGATCATGTCAATACAATATCCATTCATCATAAAACTCTAAGCAAACTAGGAAGAGAGGAGAACCCCCTCAACCTGAAAATAACATCTACAAAAAAATTACAGCTAGCATCACATTTAATAGTGAAAGACGATATGCTTTTCCCCTAAGGTTGAGAGCAAAGCAAAAATGTACACTCCCACCATGTGTAATTCAACATTAGAAGTCCCTGCCATTACAATTGGCAAGAAAAGTAAATAAAAGGCATACAAATTGAAGAATAAAGGTGTCTTTAATTTCAAATGACATGATCATCTATAGATTATCCAAAAAAAATCTGAAAAGAGGCTATTAAAAGTAATAAGTGAGTTAAGGAAGGCTGCAATATACAAAAATCAAATGCATTTCTATAAAGAAGCAATTAAAATTTATAAAAAACAATTGAAATTAGAATTTTAAAAAGAATAATATCTACAATAGCATCAAAAGAACACTAACTGCTTGTGGATAAATCTCAAAAATGTACAAAACTTGTATCCCACAAAATAAAAATTATTGATTTGAGAGATTAAAGCATACTTAACAAATGAAGCATATTTTATGGGTTGCAAGACTCAGTGGTGTTAAGATGACATTTTTTCCGAAATTGATCTATAGACTCAAGCAATCGCAGTCAAAATCCAGTAGGCTTTTTTTGCAGAAAATGACAAAAAACTTCATATGGAAATTTTAAATTTGTATATAAATAAAAAGAATACAATAGTCAAAGCAATTTTAAAAATAAAGTGCTTTTTTTATTGGCACATAATAGTCACACACTGCCTGATACAGACTACCATAAAGTTATGTAAACGTGACAATGTGCTGTTAATGCAAAGAAGGAGACATAAATCAATGGAACAGGGAGTCCAGAAATAGACCTATACATATATCGTCAATTGATTTTCCACAAAGTATCCAAGAAAATTCAAAGGAGAACAAATAGATTTTTCAACAAATGTTACTGGAACAATTAGAAATCCATACACCAAAAAAATAATTAAAACTTGACCCCTACATTGTACCACATATTACTGTAAAAACACCTAACTGTAAAATTAAAAAATATAAAACGTCTAGGAGAAAAAAAAAGAGAAAAAAAATCTTGCGACCTTGAGAAAGAAAAAAAAAATTCTTAGTACACAAGAAAGACAAGTCATAGAAAAGATTAATTGGACTTCAAAATTTTAAAAATCTGCTCTTTGAACAACACTACTCAAAAAATGAAAAGACAAGCCACAGACTGAGAGAAAGTACTTACGAAATACGTATCCGGCAAAGGAATTGTGTCTAGAGTATATAAAGAACTCTCAAAATTCAATAATAAGAAGACGAATAATCATTTAAAAATGGAAAAAGATTTGAATATACGTTTCACTCAAGGAGAGCTATGGATGTCCATTAAACACCTGAAATGATGCTTAAGATCATTAACCACTAAGGAAATGGCAAATTAAAACCACAGTGAAACACCACCATACAATTTTAGAAAAGCTAGCTTTTTAAAAAAATTTTGCCCCTTATGATTCTTTTTATCTTATTATTTTTATTGACAAATAAAAATTGTATATATTTATTATGAAATATGTATACATTATGAAATGGCTAAATCAATCTAATTACCCCCAAAGCACAGGCAACTGAAGCAAAATTGGACAGATGGGATCACATCAAGCTAAAGAGCTTCTGCACAGCAAAGGAAACAATCAACAAAGGGAAGAAACAACCCTTTGTTGTTTGAAACAGAATGGGAGAAAATATTCGCAAACTACTCATCTGACGAAGACTAATACTAGAATATATGAGGAGCTCCAACAACTCAAAAGTAAAAAATCAAATAAGCCAATTAAAAAATGGGCAAAAGATCTGAATAGACATTTCTCAAAAGAAGACATACAAGTGGCCAAAAAGTATATGAGAAAATGCTCAAAATCATTAGTCATCAGAGAAATGCAAATCAAAACTATGAGATAGCATCTCACCCAGCTAAAATAGCTTTTATGAAAAAGGCAACAACAAATGCTGGTGAGAATGTGGAGAAAGGGGAACCCTCATACACTGTTGGTAGGAATGTAAATTAGTGTAACCGCTATGGAAAACAGTATGGAGGGTCCTCAAAAAACTGAAAATAGAATTACCATATGACCTAGCAATCCCACTGCTGGGTATATTTTTAAAGGAGAGGAATTCAGTTTATTGAAAAGATATCTGCACCCCCGTGTTTACTGCAGCACTATTCATAATAGCCAAAATTTAGAATCAACCTAATTGTCCATTAGCCGAAGAATGGGTAAAGAAATTGTGGTACATAGACACAACAGAATATCACATAGCTACAAAGAAAATGAAATGATGCCATTTGCAACAATGTGGATGGAACTGGAGAACATCATATTAAGTGAAATAAACCAAGCACAGAATGACAAATCTCATGTGTTTTCACTCATAAGTGGGAGCTAAATATTTAAAACAATTGATCTCATGGCAACAGAGAGTAGAATGATGGTTACCAGAGACTGGGAGGGATAGTAGGGTGAGGGGGGAAAATGAGGATGGTTAATGGGTAAAAAATATAGTTAGATAGAATGAACAATATTTGATAACACAACAAAATGACTATAATCAGCAATTAGTTAGGGTGTAATTTAGAATAGCTAAAAGATAGGAATTGGAATGTTCCTAACACAAAGAAATGAAAAATGTCTGAGGTGGTGGATACTCCAATCACCCTGATTTGATTAATTTGCATTGTATACCTGTATCAAAACAACACAGGTACCCTATCAAGATAACAACTATTACATGCCCATAATAAAAATTTTTTTAAAAAATTAAAGAATAAAAAAGGGGAGAAAAGCATTTAAACATTTTTTAGAAAATCAACCTAATTACCACGTATTTCCTCACATGATTATCACTTATTTGTGATGAGAACACTTAAAATCTACTCTCTTAGCAATTTTTAAGTATAAAATACACTGTTTTAACTGTAGTCACCATGATGTACAAATTCCTCCTATCTAACTGAAATGTTGTGTCCTCTGACCAGCATCTCCTCAATCCACCCCCCTGCCCCTGTGGCCACCACCATTCTACTGTTTCCAAGTTCACTTTTTAAATATTCCACACATAAGTGAGGTCATGAGGTGTTTGTCTTTCTGTGCCTGGCTCATTTCACTTAGCTTACTGTCCCCCAGGTCCATCCACGTTGTTGTAAATTAGAAAGGCTAACATTTTAAAAACTAAAGATGACAAGTGCTGGTGTAGATGTAGGGCAACCATAACTCATATTAATATATTCCTAGCGGGAATGTAAAATGGACAGCTCCAGTGGAAATCAGTGTAGCATATCTTATAAACACAAGTCCCAGCAATCTCACTCCTAGATGTTTAGCCAAGAAATGTTCACCTAAACACAAACATTTAGAGCAGCTTTACTCATAATAGCTAAAAATTAGAAATGACCCAAATATACATTGATGGTATGTTCATAAAATGGAATACTATTAATATTTATCAATAAAAAGGAGCAAACTACCGATATGTATAATAACAAATTATGCATCTCAAAAGCATTATATGAAAGAAGCCAAACACGAAAAGCTACACACTATGTGATTCCATTATAAATGACTTACTGGAGATGGCAAAATTTCAAGGACTTAAATCATATAAGCGGTTTCCAGGCCCTAAGGAGTAGGAGGGGATTGACTACAAAGGAATATGAAGGGATTTTTTTGGAAACATCAAATATTCTCTAACATGATGTTAACATGTTTACAGTCTCTATACATTCATCAAATACATTAAACTGGACACCTAATAAGTATGAATTTTGCTTTATGTTAATTATATTTCAATAAAGCTGATTATTTAACAAGGAAGCAGATATATTTAATGAACAAAAAAAGAGCTCTGGGAAATTCTGTAGCAATTTCACAATCTAACAGAAGTGTCAGAGGATAAAATTAAAGGAGTCTCCCAGGATTGTAACAGACATTTAGAGAGAGAGAAATGGGACAGAAAAGACAAGGAAGATTAGTTCAGGACCAGTATCTTCCAAATAATGGGAGTTACAGAAAAACAAAACAGAAGAAACAGAGGGCAAAAATTTATAAAAGACACAAATCAAAATTATTTCCCAGATATGAAGGACAAGGCTTTCTAGACTGAGTCCATAGAGTACTGACCACAATGAATGAAAGCAGACCCTTGCTAAGGTACAGCATATGAAATGTCACATGACTAGAGGCAGAGAAAAGACCCTGAAGGCATCCACAAGCAGAAGCACAGGGCAGCGGGCTAACAGTCATGTACACAGGATCAGGAATGGCATTAAACCCCTACCTTGAAATTAGAAACCAATAAAAAAATGCCTTCAAAAGCCCAAGGAAAAAATATTTTTAACCTGAATTCTATTTTGATGGAGAATGTGGAAATGACTTAGTATCAGAAACACAGAAAACTGAACAGTACAAAGATGCAATTATTAACTCTAGGGAAAACAAAAGTTGCAGAGGAAAGGTGCAATCACAATAAATTCTAATTTTAAAAAATTTGCATACCTATAGAAGAAGTAAATATTTTTTAAATTAAATATTATATTGGGAAGTTAGTGTTTGTGTGAATGGTAGAAATTTGAGTACCCCAAACTGGAAAATATACCAGTATGCAGTAGTACAAAAACATGCTTGAGCAACATAAAGAGAAATATCAAAAGTTACATGCTTGCCCCTGGTGGGAAGAAAAGTGCTGTTTTTAATTTATAAGACTTATAAGATCATATCATCAGCAAAGAGTGATATGATAGTTTGACCTCTTCTTTCCCCACTTGGATACCCTTGATTTCCTTCTCTTGCCTGATTGCTCTGGCTAGGACTTCCAGTACTACGTCAAATAGAAGTGGCATCAGTGGGCAATCTTGTCTGGCTCCAGTTCTAGGTTAGAATGCTCTCAATTTTTCCCCATTTGATATGACTTTGGCTGGGTTTGTTGCATATGGCTTTTATAATATCGAAGTATGTTCTATCTATGCCTATTTTGTTAAGAATTCTTATCATAAAAGGGTGCTGGATTTTGTCAAACGCTTTTTCTGTGTCTATTGAGAGGATCATATGGTCTTTACTTTTGCTTCTGTTTGTATGGTGAATCACATTTATAGATTTTTGAATGTTGAACCATCCTCGTATCTCTGGGATGAAGCCTACCTGGTCATGGTGGATTATTTTTTTGATGTGTAGCTGAATTCAGTTTGCTAGGATTTTATTGAGAATTTTTGCCTCTACATTCATAAGGAATATTCGTCTATTGTTTTCTTTTTTGCTGTGTCCTTTCCTGGATTTGGTATCAAAGTGATGCTGGCTTCATAGAACAAGTTGGAGAGGATTCCTTCCTTCTCGATGTTATGGAATAATTTCTGCACTATAGGTACCAGTTTTTTGTAGGTCTGGTAAAATTCGGAGGGGAAACCATCTGGTCCAGGACTTTTTTTTTTGTTGGAACAATTTTTATTGCTGCTTCAATCTTGTTACTTGATATTTGTCTGTTGAAGAGTTCTAGTTTTCCCAGATTGAGCCTATTTGTATAAATTTGAGGGGTGCAAGTGCAGTTTTGTTACATAGATACATTATGCAGTGGTGAATTATGGGCTTTTTTATTTTTTAAGAGATGGAGTCTCACTCTGTCACCCAGGCTGGAGTGCAGTGGCACCATCATAACTCACTGCAAACTCCAACGCCTGGACTCAATTGATTCCCCCCATGTCAGCCTCCTGAGTAGATGGGACTATAGGCATGCACCATCATGCCTGGCTATTTTTTTAAAAAAATTTTTGTAGACACAGGGTCTCACTATGTTGCCCAGGCTTGTCTCAAACTCCTGGCCTCAAGCAATCTTCCCATCTCAGCCTCCCAAAGTCCTGGAATTAGAGGTGCGAATAAAGCCTGGGTTTTTAGAGTTACCATCACTTGAACCATGTACATTGTAGTTATTAAGTAATTTTTCACCACCTACCGCCCCACCTTTCTGAGTCTCCAGTGACTATTATTCACACTCTAAGTCCATATGTACACATTTAGTTTCCTCTTATAAGTGAGAACATGTGGTACTTGACTGTTTCTGAGTTGTTTCACTTAAGACAATGGCCTCCAGTTCCATCCATGTTGCTGTAAAAGACATGATTTCATTCTTTTTTATGGCTGAATTGTATTCCACTGTACATATACCACATTTTCTTTATCCAATTATCCATGATGGGCACTTAGGTTGATTCCATATCTTTGCTATTGTGAATAGTGTTGCAATAAACATAAGAGTGCAGGTATCTGTTTGATATAATAATTTGTTTTCCTTTCCTTTCTAATGGGATTGCTGGATCAAATGGTAGTTCTGTTTTAGTTCTTTGAGAAATCTCCATACAATGCTCCTATAAACATGGGTGTACAAATATCTCAAAACCCCACTTTCAGTTCTTTGGGATATATACCCAGAAGTAGAACTGCTGGGTCATATGGAAATTCTATGTTTATTTTTTTGAGGAAATGCCATTCTGTTTTCCACAGTACCATTTTATATTCCCACCAACAATGCACAACTTCTCCAATTTCTCCACATCCTCACCAACACTTATTTTGTTTTGTTTTGTTTTATAGTAGCCATTCTAAGTAGTTAGGGTTAGGGTTAGGTTTAGGGTGGTATCTCATTGTAGTTTTGATTAGCATTTTCCTAATGCTAGTGATGTTGAGTATCTCTTCACATGCTTATTGGCCATTTGAATACCAACACTGGAGAAATGTGTATCAAGTCCTTTGCCCATTTTTGAATCAGGTCGTTTGGATTTTTTTAGTTCTCTATATATTCTGGCTATTAATCCCTTATTAAATATATGATTTGCAAATATTTTTTCTCAATCCATAGGTTGCCGTTGCATTCTGTTGATATTGTCCTTTGATGTGCAGAAGTTTTTAATTTCCATAAAGTCCAAGTTGTCTATTTTTTCTTTTGTTGCTTGTGCCTTTGCTATCTTACTCAAGAAATCACTGCCAAATCCAATCTCCTGAAGCTTTTTGCTCTGTTTTCTTTTAAGATTTTTAATAGTTTTATCTCTTGTTTTCTTATATTTAGGTCTTTGATTCATTTTGAGTTAGTTTTTACATACGGTATAAGATAATAAATAGTTCAAATTCATTCTTTTGCATATAAATATCCAGTTTTCCCAGCACCATTTGTTAAAAAGACACTCCCTTCCCCATTGAATGGTCTTGGCACCCTTGTCAAAAATCATTTGACAAGGGTAATAATGCAAGGGCTTATTTCTGAGCTCTCTATTCTATTCCATTCTCTATTCTATTCCATACCTATCTTTAAGCCAGTATCGCACTGTTTTGATTACCGTAGTTTTGTAGGAAGTTTTAAAATCAGGGAAGTGTGAATTCTCCAACTTTGATCATTTTCATTACTGTATTGGCTATTCGGGGTCCCTTGAGACTCAATATGAATTATAGGATGGATTTTTTCTTTTTCTACTAAAAATGTCTTTGAGATTTTGAGAGGGATTGAGTTGAATCTGTACATCACTTTGAGTAATACTGACATCTTAACAATATCAAGTCTTCCAACCATGAACATGAGATTTCCTTCCATTTATTTGTGTCATCTTTAACTTCTTTCAGCATTATTTTATAGTTTTCAGTGTACAAGTCTTTCACTTCCTTGGTTAAGTTAATTTCTAAGTATTTTATTCTTTTTGATGCTCTTGTAAATGAAAGTATTTCTTAATTTTGTCTTCAGATTGTTCATTGTTAAATCACAGAAATGCAACTGATTTTTTTGTGTGTTGACTTTGTTATCTTCCTACTTTGCTGAATTGGTTTATTAGTTCTAACCATTTCTTTTTTTCTAATCTTTAGGGTTTTCTACATATATAGTCATATCATCTGCTAAAAGAGATAATTTTATTTCTCCCTTTCCAATTAGGATGCCTTTTGTTTCCTTACCTAATTAGTCTAGATAGAACTATGTTGAAAAGAAGTGATTAAGTGGATATCTTTGCCTTGTTCCTGATCGTAGAGGAAAATCTTTGTCTTTCACTACTGTCCTTGATATTCCTTGTGAGTTTTCATATATGCCTTTTATGATGCTGAGGTAGCTCTCTTCCATTCCTACCTTATTGAGTGTTGTATCATGAAAAGGCAATTCTTGTCAAATGCTTTCTCTGCATCAATTGAGATGACTACGTGGTTTTTTCCCTTCATTGTGTTAATATTATGCACATTGATCAATTTTCATATGTTTAACCATCCTTGCATTCCATTTGGTCATGGTGAATAGTAATTTTAATATGCTGTTGAATTTGGTTTTTCTAGTATTCTGTTGAGAATTTTTGCATCAATTTTCATTAGAAATATTGGTTTGTAGTTTTCCTTTCTTGTTGTGTCTTTGTCTGGGTTTGACATCATTGTATTAATGTTGGCCTCATAAAATGATTTAGGAAGTGTTCCCTCATCTTAAGTATTTTGGAAAAGTTTGAGAAGGATTGTTGTTAGTCCTTGAAATGTTTGGTAGAATTCACCAGTGAAACCCTCAGGTCCAAGACTTTTCTTTGATTATTGATTCAATCTGTCTATGAGTTATTTTATTTAAAATATTTTAATAAAACAAATATGATTTATTGCATATTTTTATGTGCCAGGACTTGTGAATAAAATGTGAGCAAAACATAGTCCTTGCTAACACAACGTTAACATAAAATTGTGTCTACACTTAGAGAGATCTGGTTTTTTTCCATTTTTTCCTTTTTCATATCTGAATTTTCTGATATTGTGACAGAAGGAAAAAATTGTTTCCATACCCTATAATTCAGTAATTCTACTTACAACAACAAAGAAATGACAAGCATGTAGTTTCTTTAAAGGATGTCCTCCCCATCATTATTTATAAGAACTAGAAAAAGTTAATGACAAAGGAAAAACTGACTAAACTGTGGTGCACTCATAATATAGATAATTATGCAGTCATTAATAGCCAGGTTCTCAAAGACTATTTAAATAAAGGGAAATATGTTCAAATTATTTCCAAGTAAAGAAAAAAAGATTTCAAAGGCAATATGAACAATAAAATCACAATTTTAAATTACCTATATATAGTTAAATAAACAGTCAAAATGATTGGAAAGATGTAACAGTATGATAATGGTAAGCTCTATCTAATGGCTGGATTAATATTTTTAATTTACTCATTATAATGTTTTATAATTTTTAAATTTCCTATAATTTTACATAAAAATATATTTAACTGTTATTTTAAAGAAGTTTGTGTTATATGAAGTCCACAGCTACACTTCCTTGGTGATTATATATAAGCATCCAAAGGTAAAATAAACTTTGATTCATAAAAAGTGAATTTGGCTGACTGAGCACTCTGTATATAGAGAAAGAAAACACTGTCCTTTACGATGTTTATATAAAATGTGCAGAGAATCCACTTTCTGTGAAATGCCTTGGGGAAATGGTGATATGATTTGCAATCAAGTTAAAGAACAGGAGAAAGGATGATACCATGTTGTAGCAGCAGGTATCATGATTGATGGAACTGCAGTAAAGTTTTATTATGAGACTTCTGGTAGCTGAATGACTACCTGATGCCCAGGCACGATAACATAAAAAAAATTTCGTGTTGTATCAAATGACCACAAAAATTGCCCCAACAGTTAGCAAAGTATGCACATATAATTTTCTCCCACTTTTGGTGGCTTCTTACTATCACATTAAAATGCAGTTACTGGGGAGCGAGATGATATTTATAAGAAAAGAGAGCCCTGCAAGGTCAGGAACTAAATTTATTTCCCTGGCCAATCAATTAATAGAGCCCTCCAGTCTACAGAAAACTCTGAACAAAAGAGCTCATATGTGCCTTTGTATTCAGTCACCTGCCAAATAAAGTAAGTGGCAATCCCAGAGTGTCTCATGTTGTCCTGGGCCCACTCCCACCGCCCTGGGTAAGGCACTACTTCTTATTTGCACATATCATCAATCTCCCTAATGGTTTCCCCATCCCTCCTTTCTAACCTGGCCCACTATTGCCAAATAGATACTCCCCAAACACCGTTGTATCACAGCTTCAACTGTAAGTTCCTCATTACTGCTTTTAAAGATCTTCCATAAAATGCCCTCGATCTACCCACTCTACGAATTCCTTATTAATATTCTAAAACTGAAATGACACCCATTTCAGAGTCCTGACCTCCAGAACTGTAAGATAATAAATTTGTTTTGTTTTAAGCCACTAAGTTTGTGGTAATTTGCTACAAAGCAGTACACCATCATATAATTTTCTCCATGAAGCATTTCTTACTCTTTCTGGTCAGGTGTTACCTCTTCAATTAATTACCTCGCTGTCCTCTATAACAGTTATTCATTAGCTTACCCAACAGTCCCCAGGGAGCTGTCAGCACCCTAAGGTCAAGGAAGGCGGCTCATCACCCCTTCTAGCCCACCTCCCCCCACCAAGGTTCTACATAATGACAGTAACACTGAATAAAATAGGGGTCCATGACTCCATAATACTGGAAGCAAAAAAATGAATAAGTAAATAAATTGAAGAAGAGGATACGCCAAAGAATAAATACAGAAGGAATAATGGAATTAGAACATCACCATTTGGCAAACATCACACTAATAACTATTTATCTAATAAATAACAACAGATGCTGAAACCTAGCAGGTAAAAGTTTGATGAGGAACAGAATATTTACATAATCTCAAAGTAATCCCCCAGCAAATATGTATTAATTACAAAAGAAAAAAGAGTAATTTTACAGTGGAGAAATTGGGCACATACCACTTTAATCAAATGACCAAAACTACCATTAACAAGAAAGGGACAAACTGAAATTACACATCACCCTATAAGATGCAGTAAGAACACAGCATCGCTTTAGGATATTCCTCATTAGATGCATAACCTACATTGACTCATGAGGAAACATCTGACGAACTCAAAGTGAGAGGCATGTTACAAAATAACTGGCCTATAATATTAAAAAATGCCAACATCATAAAAGTCAAGGAAAACTAAAGAACTGTTGCAAACTGAAGGATGCAAAAGAGGCACGACTATTAATGCAACATGTGATCCTGGATTAAACCGCTATGTTTTTCTGTTTGCTTCTTTTATTTTAGAAAGGATATAACTGGGTGACTGGTAAAACTTTCGTTTTGGCAACGTAATCTCACATGGTTCGGCAAGGAGGAGTTCTGCCTGCTATTCTTGTAACTCTTCTGAATCATTAAAATTTTAAATAAAGTTAAAAATTTACTAGGTCAATCACAAATCAGTTAGAGCCTAATGTTCTAAGTCACTTTTTACCTCCTATCCCCTCATCCATACCCTACAGCCCAATGCATAACTCACAATGCTCATAATTCTTAAGTATGGCAGCAACTTTATGCCATCTTGCTTTAGTGTATGCTGTTACTGCCACCTAATATTCTCTTCTACCTGTTTATCAGTTGAAATTTTACATACCCTTGAAAGACTAATTTAAACACTACTTCCAATGTGAAACCATCAGCATAAGAAGTTGGAATTAACATCTCCCTCCCCTGTGTTCCCAGGTGCACTGGAAGCTTCCCTTCCTTTACATGCAGAAGCCCAAGCACAGGACTTCCAGCAGTGCGGTGAAAAGGAAAGGATGAAGGAGGTCTTGAAGGTAAGTACCAGAGTCTGCTACCAAATCAACACACCACTGGAGACGCCTGGGGCAAGTTACCTAATCTCTGAGCATCAGTTCTTCAACTATGAAACTGAAATACTTGACAAAAACTTCACAAAGTTGCCATAAAAACAGATAAATATGTGAAGTCATTTGACATACTGGGCATTAAGAAAAATGAAATCCAAAATTGAGATTTCCCTTTATACCCATTACAATGGCCATCGACAAAAAGACAGACGACGATTGTTAGCAAGGATACAGAGAAGTGGGAACCCTCATACACTGCTGATGAGAATGTGAAATGGTGTAACCCCTCTGTGGAAAACAGTTTGGCAGTTTCTCAGTAAATTAAACATAGAACTACTGTATCGCCCAGCAATTCTACTCATAGATACATACGAAACAGAATTGAAAACATGCTCACACAAAAACTCGGTTACAAATGTTCACAGCAGCATTATACAAAAGAGCCCCAAAGTGGAATCAATCTGAATGCCCATAAGCTGAAGAATGGGAAATCAAATTGTGCTTTACACATTTAATGAAATATTATTTAGAAATAAAAAGAAATGATTATATAATCTACATGGTAGATAAACCTTAAAATAATTGTGCTTAGTGAAAGAAGCCAGACACAAAAGGCCACAGGTTACACACATGAAATGTCTAGAGTAGGCAAGCCAATAAAGACAGAAAGGGCTTGGGGGTATGGAGGGTTGGGGAATAATGGCTAAATGATTTGGAGTTTCCCTCTGGGGTGATGGAAACGTTCTAAAATTTATTGTGGTGATGGTTACACAACTCAGTAAATATGCTAAAAACCACTGAATTGTACACTTAAATGGATGAATCGCATAGTACGTGCAATACACATCAATAAAGCTGTTACAAAAAATAGATACTTTCCTTCAGGGCAGGCATCATGTTTTATTCTTACTCAGTTCGCCCCATTCTATCAACATACAAGCGACTAAAAAGATGTTTGCTGAGCTGCATTTGAGTTTAGTTGTAGTCGGCACTCGAATGTGAACAGCAGTCTGCATTTGGAGAGGCACTCTGTGCAGGGCTGCCCTTCCCGGGGACTGGTCCCGCTATCGGTGACACACACCCTGACAGCTATCACCGCTCTGCAGGGCTTCCTGTCCACCTACACACACTGCGCTGGAGGCTGGCTGGGGTAGGGGGTCCTGTCATCAACTACAGAGCAGATTTTCACACATAGAAAATTGTTGGAAACAGTCTTCTCAGAAATGTTTTAACTGGTAAACAAGCCATTCCAAGCAATATAGAGGACTGGAAATTCATACACATACAGAGAAATCAGAATTATTTTTTAAATAGAAATACCATTCGAAATAACTGAAAAGGCAAGAAATGTAACTGTCAGCTGACAATCTATTTAATATTTCTTAACAGACAGATCGGTACAGAGTCAGCTACATAACTTAGCATCTAAGACTATGTATGAGGTGATTTTACTTCAACAAAAGGATCAGATTCACCTGTATTTGTAAGGAGGCGATTCTCAGCTGAGCATCGCCTGCCCCTCACTGAAGGAAGACCAAATCTCACCATGAGGCACAAAAACCCTTGTGGAGAGGAGCTTTTATCCCTTAAGACTAGTGTAATTAGGGTTTTCTATATGTTATCTAACATCTTTTTGTCATTTTATAACTTCGACTAAAATTCCAGCAGCTTGATTCTCCTGAAGGAATAGAAGGCCCTGCCATATGTTTATGCCTTCTCTAGAAAGTTACTGAATAGAATATCTAAACCCTGGAATTAAATTTATATCAATTAAAAGAATCTTTACATTTTATAATTTACATGTTTTAAAAACTGACCTCTCTCTATCTCTCTGAAGAAGCTTCTTTTATCTAGAATCTATGAGAATTTGCATATGCACCAGGGGCACTATACAGATCAGCACATACTGTTCTACTTTCAAGCACTTTAATTGCTCTCAGAAGTGCAATTATACACACACACAAGCTATGACAAATATAGCAAACACTTTTTCTGACAATAACGTAATTGAAACCATAAAATAAAATTTAATGTAAAAATCTAGGCATAAGAGATGTTTAAAGTATAAATTCACTTTAAGTAAAATAACTAAAGCTAACAAATTTTAAAGTCAAATTACTAATAGAAACAAATTATTGAAATAAACAATGTTTAATTTCTTTTTACATTTTACTATATTTAAACTCTATACACACACACACTCACATACACAATCAGGCAGCCCTATCTTCAGCCTTCTCTTAGCCAAGAGAACATCTGAAGATCATGTAAGTTGGTTTTCCTTTTAAAATCTAATGTTTAAACTCCTGTGAACTATCCGAGTACACAGTATATTATCCAGCCTTGGGGCCCCTTCTACCATCTCTGGCTTCAAACCTTTCTTTCCTCTCTTATGCAGTCAGTAGGGGCCTAATATCTTTGGTGCACTCATGTTTTTACACAAACGCATAGGCCACTATTATCATTATTCGTCACGAGTTTTAAGCAATTTTGTTTATTGCTAAGCTTTTTCTTCAAATTTTTGTTCACAGTTCCTTTGAATATATTTTTATTACACTCCACTATCTTTTTCATACCTCGATTAAATGGCTGCTCTACTTAAATTTTACTTTTACATATCATTATAGCAAATGGGAAGTTGCCTGGGGTTCAATGATGGTCACTGTGAAGGTTCAACCCCCTGCGTTATCATAAAAAGAAACCCTTTTATGACGCAGTTGAGTTTATCTTAAAGACAAGTAACCATGTTGTAGATAAATATGTTAAATAACTAAACTTTTCTACATATTGTTTCTCCTGTTTTTCCCTAGCACTCAGAGCAGCCTTAAATACTCTGTTAGAAATAAAATAATCTAAAAAGAGTGGATGAGATAATAAACATAGACACATACAAATATAGACAAAATATATATTTCACACACACAAAAACTAGGGAAATTTGTCCTAGGAATACAAGATTGGTTCAGATTATAGGAAGCAATCAATATAATAAAAGAACCAGTTTTTCATGATAAAAATATTTAGCAAACTAGGTGTAAAAGGCAACTTCCTCAATCTGATAAAGGGCATCTATGAAAATTCCCACAAGTATTATACTTAATGGTGAAAGACTGAAGGCTTTCTTGTAAGATTAGGAACAAGAAAAAGATGTCTAATCTTGCCACTACTATTCAACAGTATATTTGAAGGTGTAGCCAGAGAAATTAGGCAAGAAATAAAAGGCATCCAGAATAGAAAGGAAGGAGTAAAAGTATCTCCATTTTCAGAGTCAGCTACATGACTTACCATCTACGTCTATGTATGAGGTGATTTTACTTCAACAAAAGGATCAGATTTACCTATATTTGTAAGGAGATGACATAATTTTTCCTATAAAAAATCCTAAGGAATCCACACACAAAAAAAATACTTGAGCTAATAAATGAATTCAGGAAGGTTGCAGGATATGACATCAATATACAAAAATCAATTGCATTTCTGTATACTAGCCATAAGAAATGAACTTGAGAAAACATTTCCAATTACAATAAAATAGAAAAGAATAGACCAGATATGACAAGAAAACTATAGCTCAATATCCCTTATGAATATAGATGCAAAAATCTTCCACAAAATACCAACAAACTGAATCCAATAGCACATTAAAAGGATTACACAACATGACCAACTGGAATTTTTTTTCCAGGAATGCAAGAGTGATTCAGCATAAGAAAAATCAATCAATGTCCTATACTACATTAATGGAACACCAGGGAGGAAAAAAACCCATAAGATCATCTCAACAGATGAAGAAAAGGCATTGGACAAAACTCAACACCATTTCATGACAAAAAACAACCAGAAAACTAGCAATAAAAGGGAACTTCCTTAATTCGATAAAGGGCATTTATTAAAAATCCACAGCTAACATCATATGCAAGGGTAAAAGACTGAAATATTCTCCTCCTAAGATTAGGAACAAGACAAGGAAGCCCACTTTCACCACTGCTACTCAGCACTATCCTGGAAGTTCTAGAGAGAGAATTAGGCAAGAAAAAGAAGTTAATGGCCTCCAAATTGAAAATGAAGTAAAACTATCTCTTTTGGCAGATGACATGATTCTAAATATGAAAATCCCATAGAACACACACACACAAAAACTGCTAGATAGAGCTAATTAATTAATTCAGCAAAATTTCAGGGTAAAAGATCAACACACAAAATCAGTTGTGCTTCTCTACACCCATAATAAACAATTTCAAAAGTGAATTAAGAAAATAATTCTACTTATAATAGTATTCTAGAAGAATAAAATGCCTAGGAATAAATTTAATCGAGCAGGTGAAAGACTTGTACATTGAAAACTAGAAAACATTGCTGAAAGAAATTAAAGAAGACCTGAAAAAATGGAAAAGCATTCCATGTTCATGAACTGGAAAACTTCATATTGTTAAGATGGCAGTACTCTCCAAAGCATTCTACAGATTCAACACAGCCCTTATAAAAATATGTACAATTACTATGTGTCAATTTTTTAAAAATAAAAAAAAGACAAACCACACAACTAAAAATTAGGCAAGAAACAGACATTTCACCTAAGAAGAGATATTAAAGACATGAAAAGATGCTCACATTCTTAGTCATTACAGAAACACATATTAAAACACCCACTAGAAGAGCTACAATCCAAAAGAATGACCACACCAAATGTTGGCAAGGATATGGAAAAACTGGAACCTTCATACACCACTGGTGGACATGTAAAATGGAATGGCTTTTTTGGAAAACAGTTTGGCAGTTTCTTAAAAAAATAAACATATACCTTCCATAATATTCATAGATCCCACTCCTAGATATCCACCCAAGAAAAATGAAAGCATATGTCCACACAAAGACTTACATGTGAATGTTCACACAGCATCATTCATTACTTTGGACACAGTTCTAACGTCCAACAACTGTGAATGGATAACAAATTACAGCAAATCCAAACAATGGAATTCTACTTAACACTTACAAGGGACAATCTACTGATACATGCTATAACATGAAGAAACGTCAAAAATATTGTGCTAAGTGAAAGAATCCAGACACAAAAGACCACCTATTGTGTGATTCCAATTATATGAAATTTCCAGAAAAGGCAAATCTTTAGAAACAGTAATAGGTCAGTGGCTGCCTTGGGTTGGGAGCAACAGCAGAGAATGAATGGAAAGAGGAATGAAGAAACTTTCTAGGGGGATGTAAATGTTCCGTAACTGGAATATGCTGATGGTTGTGCAGCATAATAATTCACTGAAAACTATCAAATCGTATGCTTAAAATGGGTGGATTTTATTATACGTACATTCTGCCTCAATAAAGCTGTTTTTAAAATACTTTTTAAAAATTCTAATAGTCATTTCTCCAGAAATGAAAAAGCCAATCCTCAAATTCATATGGAACTGCCAAGGTCCCCAAATAGCCAAAATAGTCTTGAAAAAGAAGAACAAAGTTAGAGAACTCACACTTTCTGATTCCAAAATTGACTACAAATCTACAGTAATCAAACCAGTGTGGTACTGGCACAGATCAATGGCATATAACTGAGAGTCTAGACATGAACCTGAACACCTATGGTAAATTTATTTTTGACAATGATGCCAAAACCACTCAATGGGAAAAGAACAGTCTCTTCAACAAAGAGGAAACTAAATAATCAAATGCAAAAGAATTAAGTTGAAACTTTACCTCATTTCACATACAAAAATTAAATAAAGGTGGATCAAAGGCATAAACGTAAGAGCTAAAACTATAAAACTCATAGAAAAAAACATAGGGGTAAATCCTCACGACCTCAAATTTGACAACAGATTCTTAGATTTAACACCGAATGCACAAGCAATGAAAGAAAAATAGATAAATTTGACTTTATCAAAACTAAAAACTGTTGTGCATCAAAGGACATTATTAAGAATGTGAAAATAAAACCTGTAGAATGGGAGAAAACATTTGCAAATCATCTATCTTATATGGGTTTAATGTCCAGAATATATAAAGATAATATATATAATAATGATATATTAATAATATATAATAATGATAATATATATAATAATAAATTGATAATATAATAAAGACTGAAAATGGACATGATATTTAAATAATAATAAAAGACAACCTCATTAAAAAAATGGGCAAAGGATTTGAATAGACATTTCTCCCCCCAAAAATATACAAATGGCTAATAAGCATACGAAAAGATGTTCAACATTATTAGTCAATAAGAAAATGTAAATCAAAACCACAGTGAGATATCACTTCACATCCACTGGGATGGTTTTAATCAAGAATACTGAAAATAACAGGGTTCGCAAGGATGTAGAGAAATAGGAACCCTTGTACATTGCTGGAAGGAATGTAAAATGGCACAGGTACTCTGGAAAACAGTTTGTCGGTTCCTCAAATATGTTAAACATAGAGTTACCATATCATGCAGCAATTCTACTCCCAGGTATGCTAAAGAGAAATGAAGACATATGTCTATACAGAAAATTGCACATGAATGCTTATAGCAGCATTGTTGATAATAGCCAAAAGGTACAAAAAACCCTAAATTACCATCAACAGATCAATGGATAGACAAAATGTGGTATATCCATACAATGGAGTAATATTTAGCCCTAAAAGGAACAAACTACTGATACGTGCTACAACTTGGATGGACGTTGAGAATAGTTTGCTAAGTGAAAGACACCAAATACAAAAGTATATGTACTATATGATTCCTTTTATACAATATAACCAGAATAGGCAAATCCACAGAGACAGAAAGTCAATTAGAGGTATCAGGGGACTTGGGGTGACAAGGACTTGGGGTGGGGATAGGGAATATCTACTCAATAAGTATGAGATGTTTTACAGGGTGATGAAAAAGTTTTGCAACTAGGGAGAGGTGGTGATTGCATAACATTGTGAATATATGAAATACCACTGAATTGTACACTTCAAAATGTTTAACTATATGCTATGTGAATTTCACCTCAATTAAAAGAGAAAAAAGAATAAAAGAGCAAATTTAATAAAATAAGTGCAAACTTGTAGACTGAAAACTATAAATTTATCACTGAAAGAAAATTAAAGAAGGCCTAAATAAAAGAAGTCCCATGTTCACAGGATGAGAAACTTAAAATTGTGAGGATGGCAATACTCCACAAATTGATCTACAGATTCAGTGTATCCCTATCAAAATCCCAGCTGGCTTTTTTGCAGAAATGTCTGACAAGTTAATTCTAAAATTCATATGGCAATGCAAAAAACTCAGAAAAGCCAAAACAATCATGTGAAAGATCAGTGCTGGAAGACATACTTTCCAATTTGGAAATTTACCACAAAGCTACAGTCATCGAGATAGTGTGGTACTGGTATAAGGATAGACATATAAACCCATGGAACAGAACTGACTGAGAATCTAGAAATTAACCTATATCTCTATGATACTGATGTTCAATAAAGGTTCCAATAATAATGGTGGCAAATGATAGTCTGTTGTCCTTGGATTAAGCAATGCTTTCTTAGACACCAAGGGCATGTCAATGATGGCAGGATTTCCAACATCTGATTCTTTTTTTTTATTTATTTATTTTTTTATTGTTTGTTGTTTATAGGGGTACAGATGTTTAGGTTACGTATGTTGCCCTTGCCCCCTCTTCCCCCCAAGTCCCAGTCCCAAGCGTGTCCATCTCTCGGAGGGTGCGCATTGAACCCTTTGTGTATGCATATATCTGTCCCCTCCTCCCCCTCGCCCCTCCCCCTTCCCCCTCCCTCCCTACCCGACATCCAATAGATGTTATTCTTATATGTACACTTATGTGTTGTTCAGTCACTACCAATTTGATGGTGAGTACATGTGGTGCTTGTTTTTCCATTCTTGGGATACTTCGC
>RJWJ010000331.1:238557-271273 GCA_004363605.1 Indri indri | reverse complement strand
TTTTAATTTGATCAGGTCCCATTTATTTATTTTGGTTGTTGCTGTGATTGCCTTTGGGGTCTTCCTCATAAATTCTTTGCCTAGGCCAATGTCTAGAAGAGTGTTTCCAACTTCTTCCTCTAGAATTCTAATAGTTTCATTTCTTAGGTTTAAATCTGATAGCCAGCGTGAGTTGATTTTTGTGAGAGGTGAAAGGTGTAGATCCTGGTTCAGTCTTCTACATGTGGCTATCCAGTTTTCCCAGCACCATTTATTGAATAAGGATTCTTTTCCCCAGTGTATGTTTTTGTCTGCTTTGTCAAAGATTAGGTGGCTATATGAGGATGGTTTTATGTCTGCTTATTCTTAAAGCTAGAAACATCCAGGACAAAGCAAGCGGTTAACACTTGAATCTGCTTGATAAATTCTCCTGTCTCCCCTCCCCCACTGTGATTTAGATCAAGGATATTTGAAAGAGAAGATAAGTTACAAAATAATTTATATGTAACCATTTAAATCTGGAATTGGGAGGAAGGTTGGAGGACATTTACCTTAAGCTTTTCAATTTATAGACAAGGAAACAGTCTCAAAGAGTTGATAGGACTTGCACAATGCCACAGAGCTATTAAAGGGCAAAACTGATATAGGTAGATAGTACGTAATCAACCAGATACTTAATAATTTTGAAAAATGAATGTTAAACCTCAGTCTTTTTTGTTTTTGAAACATACTACTTGGAAAATATTTGTCTTAGCAAAATGTAGTGGAAAACAAAGCATACTCATACCCAGTTCGCGGTTTTTTCCACTCTGCTAGGTTGAGGGCAGCCTGACACGTGTACTGATAGGAAAAGAAGAGAGAGGCCCAGTCTTTGCATCAATGACAATGAAGATTTTATGGGATATTTCAAAACCTGGAACCACTTCCTTCTCTAAGAGTAGTTGCTTCCTGGAAAGTTCCCTGTCTTTCTCGGCTGCGTGTACATTTTTTCAACTTGGAAAACAGCTCCCCTAATTCCTGTATTCTAGGGAGTCCTCTGCCAGGTTCCCTCAACAAACAAAATGCTGCCTTTTAGAAGGTTATAATCTACAATATTTTTTAATGACATAGATGTCGTTTTAATATAAACCATTAATGTATTACATTAGTGCATTGTGCTTGCTGGGGCTACAGTTTTGCATCTAATACTCCTCCCCTTGCCCTATAAGCCATTCAGCTTCCCGATTTAAAACAGTCCAGATACTGCTCTCGTCCGATGCTGTTGGAAATGAATCCTCTTGGTCCCAAGTGCAGCAAATGAAACAGGGTAAATGGGGCAGGGAAAATGAACATCACCGACAAAAAAAGTCCCAGCATGGTAATTCTACTTGTAAAATGTGTCAGACATTACTACTACTTTATCCAAGAGCTGTGTCTTTCTTAGAAGCTGAGTGACTAGATTGGTACATACTTGAATCATCCTTTTTTTCTTTAAACTACACAGAATCTTCCCCAGCCCATGTCATAAGTACTGGTTCTAGACACAGTGAATACTTCGTAGAAATAAACAGTTTAATCTGTTTATTAATAGAAATAACCTAAATTACCTTAAAATAACCTAAAATTATTATGGTGATGAACAGTGAAATGAACCTTCCTGCTTCTTGTATGACATTGACACTGACATGTAGACAATATTATTCAGTGAGAAATTTTATTTTGACAGCACTCTACCTTAACTGTATTTTTAAAAGGAGTGTTAAACTTTCATTGTCTTAATTTTAGTAAGTTGCTTGGAGAATGTGTCTGTAAGCAAAGCCTGGCAAAGCACTGTCACAGTCTACTTATGCCTTAGATTTTGTCTTAATCGTCTGAGTATTTCATTGTATTTTTAAAGAATCCCGAATTATTCTAATAATTTAATTCTCCACATCACAGTATGCAATCCGTCATTATGCATTAATTTCTAACAATTTTTTAAAAATGTTTGAAAAATAGTATGTTTGGCCAAAGACACTTTCATGAGAAAAGTTTCAAATTATGTGGCCAAGGTATAGAAGTCAGACAAAGATCTATATACTGTTTTTCCTTGGGTTCCAGGATTTATTTGCACTGGTTATTTTAACTCAGATTATATAAGGCAGAGTGCCTATTGTGTTTACTCAGCACTTAAACAGCATTTAAAAAGTAAGGTTCTTATTCATGGACCGGAATCCTAGGAAAGGTAACCCTGCTACCAAAAATAGTGTTGATTTTTACTTATCTTACTATGTGTGGGCCCTATCTGTAGGACTTGACTCTATAACCTGAAGACAAGGGTGGGTAGGTTAGGGCAAAAATAGATCTTTGGGCACATATCTTTTTTTTTTTTTTTTTTTTGGAGACAGAGTCTCACTGTGTTGCCTGGGCTAGAGTGCTGTGGCGTCATCCTAGCTCACAGCAACCTCAAACTCCCGGGCTCAAGCGATCCTCCTGCCTCAGCCTCCTGAGTAGCTGGGACTACAGACATGCGCCACCATGCCCGGCTAATTTTTTCTATATATTTTTAGTTGTCCAATTAATTTCTTTCTATTTTTAGTAGAGACGGGGTCTCGCTCTTGCTCAGGCTGGTTTCGAACTCCTGAGCTCAAACAATCCGCCCGCCTCGGCCTCCCAGAGAGCTAGGATTACAGGCGTGAGCCACCACGCCCGGCCTGGGCACATATCTTTTTATATTTTTCTGAAACACGGTGGTACACTTGTCACAGTATGTGTTATTCCTGAGGTTTCTTTGGGTCCTATTTGAAACCAAAGAGGAGACCAGCACAGGTGGTTACAGAGAAAGAAATACCCCCAGTAGCACTGTATGGCCAGACAAGCAGCAATCATCCCTGCTGCGGGAGTCACTGGTTTGGGGAGATAGGACCTGGAAAATGTGTTAGAAATAATTGGCTAGTAATAAAAGTTTAAGTACCAATACTGGAGAAAGAATTCCTTTAACTTTTAAATAAGAGCTAGATTCATTACAGAAAAGTAGAGACCCACTCAGTGGCATTCATGTATGTTTTCTAGAGAGGGAAGAAAGGGATGGAGTTTGAACGAATTTGCTGGGAAGCACGTTCAGAAGGCATCAGGATATCAAAGTGGAAAAGAGGCTAACTATGTGAGGCATAGGAGAAGTTAGGGTAGATGGCAGCCCAGTAGTGTTTCCCCTACGTGTTCATTCCTTCCTTTCCCCGGTGTCACAGTCTTACTCTCGGTGACGGATGATTGTTGCGTTAACTGTTGAGGATATTGTACAAGTAAGAGTAGGGCTCTGGATCCAGGCTTCCTGGGCTCAGGTACTGGCTCTGCCTCTGAGGCAAATGATTTAATTTCTTAGATTTCTTTATCTGGAAAACAGAGATAATACTTTCATGGGATTATTAAGAGGATCATATGAATTAATGATGTGTAAAGTTCTTAGAACACTACCAGATACACAATAAGCACTCCGTATTTGATAATCAGCTATTATTTTAAATACATGACCCTATTTAATGGATTTTGGTTGTCTCGAGTTTTGTTTTCCAAATTTTATCCTCTCTGTAACTCCTCAGGTAGTGAGAATAGACAGTAAAGTAGGTGAATGAGTAAATAATGACTTGCATGATATCTTTAAAATTGTCGATTAGTAATGTAAGTGCATCTTGATTTGTGGGCTAACTTCCAAGATAAGGACATATAGGCATAGCACTGATTAAAATTAAATCCACGTGTGATCCATCCACCCAGTTTCAACTGTGATTCTTAATTTTCTTTCCTAATAGACCATTTTCTTCCTGGAACTCACAGAAAGGATTATGTTTTATGTCTTGAAAAAGTACATGCAACATACGCGCATAAATGAAACAACTATGTTATGAAAGAATAATTGCACTAAGTGTGCACTCTTGTTTTCTATTTTGTTCTGTTGTTTCATTTTTGTAAAAATGCTGCTTGCTTGCAATCCATTGGATTTATTTTGCAACCCACTAATGAATCACCCTGCAGTTTGAAAAATAACTTTTGTCAAGAACCACAGCAGGGGGATACCTTTGATTATAACCAAAAATCCCTTCCTTTTCATTCTCTTCCCTAACTTCCCCTGCCACTGGAACTGGAATTTACCAGCTTTATACTCTCTCTCTCTCTCTCTCTCTCTCTCTCTCTCTCTCTCTCTCTCTCTCTCTCTCTCTCTCTCACACACACACACACACACACAGACACTCTCTCTCTCTCTCACACACATTTCAAATATCACCAGTCTATTTATTAAGGTCAAAGTTTGTGTTGTCATTTAAAAGGCCTTTAAATATTATTGTATTTCAAGTTCACTTTTGGCATAATTGTAACATTAAAAATGCATAGAACTCATGTTACTATGCGATAGGATCCAATAATCATTTTCAGTAAACAGTTTACGGTTAGCTAACAAATTTTTCAGATTGTGATATCTAACTTCTACTCCTCTCCTGCTCTCCCCAATTAAATAAGGAATTAAGAGTGTCCCTAGTTAAATAAGGAATTAAGAGGGTCTAACAATAAAATGATTTTATCGTTTGAACAGAGCTCTAGAGAGCTTGCTGCCTTATACTGAGCTGTCTGTAGCTTTGGGTTTGGTCCTTCTTGGCCAGTACCGTGTGTTTGGGAGGCGACTTTGCTGTTCATGCTCTGTGACCATGAAGCGGAACACACACCGCTACTGAACCCTGACTCTGGGTTCTCATCACCTGGGTCACCAGTTAGACCAAATAACTACACCTTTGAAAGACTGACAACCAAATTCTTTCCACGTTACCACACGTGGCATTCCCATATCACGCACACGGCTTTGCACACATCCTAGTCACACACGTGGCCAGTGTCTCACATTGCCTGCCTTTGGTCAGCCTCTCATACCCTCTGCTCCACACCACAGCCAGGCTGTCCTGCCTCAGGTAATGTATCCAACCCAACACCTTTCCATCTAACTGGGGAGAGCTTTCAATATTATATTCTCTTCTTTACTGCCTCTTTTTCAGGTCATCATTTTATTAATTCCATGCATACTTCTTATCACATTTCTTCTATATTTCAAGTAAATCTCTTTCTCTCTTTTTAAGCTTTTCTTCTTTCTTCCCTCTTTGTTTAATTTTGGGGAGCCCCCAGTGGCAATAGTCATAGCTGATAAACTCAAGAGTACTGATATAATCATATCTAGGGAAAAGAAATCAGTATATTTGGGCCAGGCACGGTGACTCACGCCTGTAATCCTAGCACTCTGGGAGGCTAAAGTGGGAGGATTGCTTGAGCTCAGGAGTTTGACACCAGCCTGAGCAAGAGTGACACCCCGTCTCTACCAAAAAGAAAAAAAAAATCAGTATATTTGGAGGTATAATAAGGCATGATAACCAGTGTCATCAATTTTCAAAGCTCTGGAGAGTCTCAGGCTGTTTTACCCTCTACCTCTGTGATTAAACCTCTACCTTTGCATATAGATAAACAAAAGGCATTCTTAGTTCTATTATTTCTTATATAATTACTAATATTGTAACATGATTACAATATACATTTCATTTTGGATATCTAGTATTACACATGCATTATGAGTAAAGTAAGTTTTATGGAACGACCTGGGTACTATCATTAGCAGCATTATTCCTAAGGGAAAAGTAGCCCCGATCCTAAAGCACCAACCTGTAGAGAGGTTTGGGGAACATAAGCAAGTATTTGAGGATTACTTTAATGTTATTATTTCTCTTAATCATGCCTCTGTTCCTGGAAAGAGGTTCACTATTTTAAAATACTGTAAGTGCTACTAGAGTTCTTCCCTAATTATTTTCAATAATGGTAATCATGGGAAAATTTTGAGTATTCTGGAAGTAAGAATATGAGTAAACATGGATTTTGAAATGAGAGATCACTTTTATCCCTTCTATACATGTGGGTGTTTCTGACACTTGCCTGGATACAAACCTGCTTGTAAGCACTTGTTTATTGTGTGAGACAGTTAGTTGATGACGGAAGCTTGGGGCCTTCCCTGATTCAGGTTGGTGGTCCTGGGTGACCTAGGACAGTTGCTTCACTCTGGACTGTTCTCTCAAGTACACTTGAAACGTGATGGCTTTGCCAGAGCAGACACATTATCTTTTTTGAACACTGGGCAACAGCACTCAGAAAAAGCAAAGACTATTAAATTTTCCCGTTAGCAGAAGTTTAGCTGTTCATGGGGGATTTCAATCTCTGCTGTCCTGGTATTATAATTGTTTTGACAATGATTACCTAGCTATACTTTAAATTAATTTCCCATTTTAAATGTCAGGGATATATGTACATTTTTTTTTCTTGAGCCTTACTGTATAGTCTGAAACTTACTGTACCATATGTTGCAAACTAATGGCCACTAGAGGGAGTGAAATATGGCAAGGGATCTTACACATCAAGATGATCTCATTTGTTTAAAATGTGTATCGTGACAACATTTCGTGTTTCTAAAATGACCTTGAACTTGCAGATATGCTAAGGGTATTGTTGCCAAAGAGATAGAGATTATCATTTTCAGGTTCAGGTCCACACAAGCCAACACATAACAGAATTCCTAAGCTCAGTGCAGAAAGAAGCATTCAAAATATGACTTTACATGGTTTTTTATATGTCCAACTTTGAGACACTAAGGCATGTATAGAATGAAATGATAAAGTATTAATAAAAAAATCAAGGTCTGAGAAAATATAAAATGGATCCCTTGGGGTTTGGCAGCATTGCCTCAGCAGTCGCCCCGCGGAGGTGATGAGTGGCAGACCCAAATAAGGAAGGACCTTGCGTCCTCTGGCCTCCCACGCCAACCACACGTGTTCTGCTTTCCTCTAGCATGTGGACTGGGCCTTCACCTAAGATTTTGCTTGGGGGAATAAAAGGGGTTTCAGTGTTAACACAATTTGAAAACCACTGCCCTGACAGATCCGCATTTTGCTTATTAGGGAAAACACTTGGAGCACCAAATATACTAGCTCAGCTTATAGTGAAAAGTTAAAGATCGGCTTCCTTCCTTTCTGTGTTAGGATGTCACAGCGCATGATCATCCTGGAACAAAGGGGGCATTTGGAAAAACTTGTTCATAAATAAGCTGTTTTCTAAGTGGAGCTCTCCTTATCCAGAAAGTTTCCTTAGAAACTTCACGAATATTGGCGACAAAGATAAAACACTTTTTATTAAAGTAAAAAACAATGTTCATGTTTGTTAGTAATGTTCAAATAACATTTTTGTCTAGTCACATTTAAATGATGGGGTTTCCCCCTGGCACATTGGACTGAAATAAACTGGTTAAAATGGAGAACAGATGATTGAGAACTTCTGTGAAATTTCTGACAGGCCACACAACCTTATGTTGAATGAAGAAGTAACAAGAATAGGAAATATGGAAAGGAGTTATTTTAAATACATCTCTGACAGTGTTCTCAATTTCCTTTTTTAAAAAAACCCACGGGATACTGGGGATAGCATCCCGAGGGTTAGCCGAAACTGAGTCTTCCTTAGAGATGTGTTGTGTTTCCTGCTGCGGGATGGAGATGCCTGGGTTTGTGTGTTCATATGCTTCTAAAGAAGTTATTTTTCAGTGAGACTTCTTTGGCAAGAAAACTTTATATAAAGTTCCTGGTGTGGTGTCTGGATAGTAAGTCGGACAGCATTAGTGTCCTGTCTCCCTCATTTTCTTCCTCTTGTCTTTAGCAGTGTAATTTTTGTTTTCTAGTTGTAGAAACAGCTAGAATACATAATGTTCAAGTAGAATATGTAATGTTCATAGTCACCCTCAATACAGCATTTTACAGCTTTCTGCAACTTGAACTTTTCTCTCTTCGTGCAGTAATGGAGAGGTGGGGCGGGGAGGGGAAAGCAGGTGAACCCAGACTGGCTCTCCTTTTCCCTGGAGTTAACAAGCCTCAAATTGTCATGAGGAGGCTTTACTGTTCTTGTTGCTCCTGCCTTCAGCAGGAATTAGAGACAAAATAATAGTAAGGGAAGATGGAAGCAGCTGTAATCAGCTGTTCAGTTCCATTACTAGGAAAAATAGTTCTCACGCTTTGAAGTATATAAGAATAACCGAGAATGAGAGTTAAAATGCAGATTCCTAGGCTCTACCCCAGAGAGTCTCAGTCCAATCTTAGGCAATTCTAGTGCAGGTAATCCAAGGACTGAATGTTGAAAACCTCTGATTGTAGGAAGATCAGTCACACCATTGCTTCGTTATTAGTTTTTAATTTCTTGGCTGATCATCAGGATGGCACAAAGATTAGATTTCTTTTTAGAGTTTTTACCACACCTTGGTGGAGTTCGCCACCCACAGGGAGCCTCAAAATCATGGCTCAGAATTCTTGGCTTAAAAATATGTGCACCATGCCCACACCTATGTATGACGCTCAGACAGTCGTATAACACAAACAAGCTTTGGCAGGAGTGTGAGATTGATTTGTAAATTGCCAGCATCAGCATAATAATTCCTTTTTCATTGGCATTGCTTAGTGAAGGAGTCTTTAAATCTCACTGTGGTTTGTTCTCCCTGTGGTTTCTGTAGGGTTAGAGAGAATGCTACAGAAAAACGAGCTCTGTCTAGTTTTGACTCTCCCTAGAGTAAAAAAAAAAAAACAAAAAAGAAAACGCTGTTGTCTTTCTGAAATGGGCTATAAGAGGCTTGCCCTGAAGGTGGCAAATCAGACTTCCACACGCATTGCCTTCATTGAGCCAATAGCTTGCTCTGAATGTGTATATTACGATGTGCAGTTTCATTCATCGAGGGGATTCTGGGCTCCAGCAACAGATTTAGGAGACTAAATCTGTGTGACTTCTGGTCTCTGACTCCACATTAACTCCTCCAGAAAGACAAGCACGTGTATCTGGCTGTTAGAAGAATTCGTGGTAATCCAGGTAAGGATAAACTGGAGAAATCATTCCTTTTTTTCCCCCTTCAGGTGGATTTGAGACTTTAGAAAAATTGGTTCTCTGTTTGAGAAGAGCTCAGAACTATTTGTCTTAAGTTTTTCCATCTGAACTGCTTTATAATTTTACCCACTGTCTTACCCTTTTCATCTGAAATCCACCCTCTTCAAAATGTAGTTTCATTTTCAAATTTTAAAGGATAGGATTCCATTTTTCTTTCTGTGTATGAAATTTTGTAAATTAAATAACCATAGTTGCTACAGGCTTAGAACCGAGGTCTTATATTTTTAGGAAGTATGCTTAAAAAGTTAAGCAGAGGGGAAACCTACGTTTGCGTTTGATTTATGAAACAATGATTGTTACGTCTGTATCAGAGTCTTCTGTATTAAAGGCCAGATTTTCATCCATGCTGCTCTGATGAAGAAGCTGTGAGCTCTCGCTCTCTGCCACTTCTCCCTCAGTCTGTTTTCTAATGGTGGGATCAGCTCATCTTTTTTTCCTGAGGCATGCGGTTTAGTCTGTGTACATTCAGTGCGGTGGCATTTTTCTTGAAGAAGTGACTAAGGCTTCTTGGATGAATTCTCTCTTTGAAAGAGGTGGTAGAATTGCATCAGAAAGACATTTACAGTAAATGGCTCCCCCCCACCCCCTTCCTGTAATGACCACATGTAAAAGAATGCATTAATTCTTGTTTTGAGGAAATGAGAGTTGTAGAGTTGAAAAACTCCCTCTTTATCATTAATTAACCAGATTTGAATGTTAAAAATTTTTAACTCTAGGTCATTTTGTGCTATCTAAATAAATGTCACAAAGATAGAGCTTTCCACTCCCTATTCTACGTGTAGTAACCAATCATCCTGAATTCGAAACAGGGAAATAATGTTGAATATGGCTACAGTTAATGGCATAAGCCCGAACTAAGTTGATTTCTTCATAGTCACTTTTCATATTAAATTCCTATGCTGCAGATGTGTCCTCTAGGATTTGATTCTCAGTGCAATGGAATATGAAAACTGGAAGGAAATTCCCACAGATCATCTCACCAGGGGCTCTCCTAGAAACAGTACCGCCCCCTAGGGGACAGAGTGGAAATTCATGAGGGTGTTTTGGTGGTACCATGAAGGGTGTTTCATGGGTCGGAGCCAGATGCTTCACATGTCCCACAGTGGAAAAGACAAGAAAGAATTGCCTTGTAATGTTTGTGACTTTCAGCTGCCCTGTTGGGTGTTCATGTGGTAAAAACTCAGTTGTTATTTTATGAGCCTAGACTTAACTCCATTTTTTATATAAAAATACAAAGTAATTTCTGAATACTTTTAATATGTACAGAATATACTCATTTTCATTCTGGTGACCACCTATACTTCTTCTCTTTTATTTTCCTGTACTTTTAATATGGAAAGCTTCTGATTTGACTTATCTTAAATCTGAGCTTAAAAGTAAGCTATAAATATCTGTTTCATTACATAGTTAATTGGACCTGAAAATTATTTATATATTGCAATGTGAAGTATTTTTATTATAAAATTCTTTTCGTTTAGTTTTTCCTTTGTGTTACATTTAGGATATTGATGTTTTAGAAACTGTATGTACATTAGTTAATATTATCAATGAATTTTTTTTTTTTTTAGAGTAGTAAATGGGACATGACAGAAATTTTGTTATAAAAGAGGGCTTTGGGACTAATGGGTAGGGTTTTATATCAATGATCCAATCCCCCTTTCTACTTTAGGGAAGGACAGTGTGCAATCCACCTAGGTGGGAGGGATATTTATCTTCTTTATGAAGCTCTCCAGGGAAGATTTCACATGTACCTCATTAGTTTGCTTTAATATTTTGAAGTCTTCACGTGAAGCTAGTTGTGTTAGTCTGTTTTGCATTGCTATAAAGGAAATATGAGGCTGGGTAATTTTTGAAAAAAAAGAGGTTTATTTCGTGCATGGTTCTGCATACTGTCCAAGAAGTGTGGTGCTAGCATCTGCTTCTGGTGAGGGCCTCAGGGGCCTTCCAGTCAAGACAAAAGGTGAAGGGAGAATAGGTGTGTCACATGGCAAGAGAGAGAAGAGGTGGTACCAGGCTCCTTTAAACAGCTAGCTTTCCTGTGAACTAAAAGTGAGAATTCATTCATTATCTCTGGGAGGGCACCAAGCCATATTCATGAGGGATCCGCCCTCATGACCAGACCACCTCCCACCAGGCCCCACATTCAACACGGGATCAAATTTCAACATGAGATTTGGAGGGGCCGAACATCCAAACCGTATCACTAGCTTCCTTATTAATACTTGCCAGGAGTCTTCATACATCACTCTAGAAACGTGACTTTGGTTAATCCCTTTGTTTAGGAAAGGACAAATAGGTATCGAGAGAAGTAAACCCCCATAAACTTGCAGAGGAATTAAAAACAGACTCAGGTTTACTAGAACAGTGGGGCATTGTGTCACTGTCTCCTTACCATGAACAGATTCTACATATAGCATTTCAAACTTCTGATAATACTGTAAGTTATGACATGTCTTAGGTATTGTCTCTATATCTGTGGTCCCCCAACCCCCAGGCCGTGGACCTGTCTGTGGCCTATTAGGAATTGGGCCACACAGTAGGAAGTGAGCAGTGGGCATACTGGTCTGTGGCTTGTGTTTCTTCATTTTTGTTTTTCTTGTTATATGTTGATATAATTATCACTTCTCAAATATTTCAAGGTATACTAACAAAAATTGTTTCTTGGAGTTTTTTAAAAAAGTATCATTACTCCTTTGAATTTTCTATTTCTTTCAGGGTCTTTTTGTTATTATCATGGTTTCTTCTCTCATGTTGCAGGCTTTCTAAATGCATATTTATCCTTGATTGTTCATTTGTTTTAAAAATAGGCAGCATCAAGGCTGACTGGAAGCTCTGTACGCGCGGGTGCATCTTGCCACTAGCAGGCTTCACCCTGGGTAGCACAGGGCACCCTGAGTCTTCATGTTGGAGAACTGCAAAGTGTCAGAGTGAAGAGGGCTTGACTTTGGGGTTCTCATAACCACACCAGCTGTTTAGTCCTTTCTAGACATTTTGATTAATTTCCTTAGAGAATCATTTCCCTTTTTTATCTTTAGTTTTTGCTTAGGGGCCTATAAGTTTTATTTCTTCTTATAAAAACAGGAAGTAGGCCTGGAAGAAATAATTATCGATATCCAGACGTTTCAATTAATCTTCTCCTTTCTCCCCTTCTTGTCACTTCTGTTCCATGTTGTGTTTGCTTCTTCTGAGTCTGGAGCCTCTTTGGGGTCCCACCGAGTAAAGTCAGTTACTCCCCTTCTCAGCAGCACCATCTGGGGGGCTTGTAAGCTGCCTCTACTCAGCTTCATCAGTCATTACTCCTCCCTCATCTTTCTGGCTTCCAGACATTTGTTGAAATGTCTCAGGCACCTGATATATATATTTTTATTGTCGTGAGTGTATATAGTTTTTTATAACTGTAATGGGAACTTCCATGTGGCCCGACCACCATCTTGAATGGAAAGTACTTTCATTTGTTGATTTGTCAGAAATATATCTGAACAGTTAAATCAGAAATGCCTTTAGCCAGGCATTTGGCCAGAGAGAAGATTAGATGGGGCACAATGACAGACTGCAGTGGGTACTGGGTTTTGTGGAAATGAACCCTCAAAATGACTTGGTTGGGATAAAACAGTGAGCTGACATTATTATGCAAAGATATGCTTTCCAGCTGCAGAGCACATAGTCATTAATCACAGAGCCCCATAAGACACTTTTCTAGCTTCGTTGCTAGAAGAAAAGTTGCATCTTATAAAACATCCAACTTAGTCATTTAAAAAAAAAATCTATAAAAGTAGTGGTAGTTGTTCTTGATCTTAATACAAATACAAATGTGGATATGCTTGCCTTTTAATTTCTTCCCTGCCCTTTGGCATAGGAGTTCCTGAGAGAGTCTCCTCTTCCTTCCCTTCTATAATATTTATTCCTTGGGATATAGACCCTTGTACTACTCCTCCCCTTTCTTGTAAGAAGCATCTCATTCTCCATAACCATTTCCTTTGTGAAATAAAAAAGCTCCAAACCCTTATCGATCATCCCTTTGCCATGTTTGTCATGTAGGACCTTAAGTAGAGTAGATACTATGAAGATGGGAAAAATTAGATGCTAACTAATTAGTTCTTTTACTTCTCTGACATAAGTGGTGTCCATTTGTGTCTCAGAAGAAACTCTGAATGGATGTTTCCAATCTTGTAGTTCCCTCATTTTACTTGGAAAAAATAGCTGCTTCTTCATGAAGAATCCCTGGAGATATTCCCCAGAGGTATCTGCAGGCAGGGCCAGTTGCCACAGCATGGTTGAACCTTGAGGTTCTTCTCAGGACAGAGATTCTTCTCAGGCCTGTCCTCATTTCTGGTGCAATATTGGGAGCCCAAAATCTACTTCTAGAATTTGCACAGTAATACTGTTGGATGTTAGCTATTCTTTCTTTATGTAGTTGCTTGGAGGCAACTGAAAATAGTAAGGGTGCTTTGTTATCTGCTATCTGTTCCCCTGTAAGTTGTTTACCAGCTTACAGACTCCTGGACAGTTCTAGCTCAAAGAGCAGGTCCTCTGAGGCCATGCCCTTGGAAGCAGTTACGGAGAGTACTGAAACGTCACGAGCTCTGAAGATGTAAGCTCCTAGGCAAGCGCAACACACTTGTAATTTTATTTCTGGTATTGGCCAGAACAAATATCATCACAGCCTGTTCCAAACACCCTCTTTCCAAACTGACTTTCTCCCATCTACTGCCCATAACCTCCCAGAGATGAGGAATGTGTCTGAGTACAGGTTGTCAATTGTCTACTGAAAAATGGTGGGCCTAAAAAGGACACTCTTAGGACTACAACAGTTTAGAACACTCCACACGAGTTCTGGGACCTGGCATATTGGTCGGCTGTTACTGTAGATGAGAAGAGAACCAGCAAATTTCTTCTTTTCCTCTGTAGGAAATACCTTGTACGGATGGTCCCAGAAAGAAAAGTCAGACATGATAGTTGTAACTGAAGTGGTTCAGATATAGTCCCTGTGTGGTGGGGTCCAAGAGTGTAATTCAAATTACATTCTTCAGAAGGACCTGGGGGAGTCAAGATAATTAGGGAGCCCTACTTGCTTTTTAATTGATGTAAAATTTACATGCAGTGAAATGCACAGATGTTGGGTGTGCTCGTGTAACCAAACCAATCAAGATACAGAACGTTTCTGTCACCGCCTTCTTCATGCCCATATCCAGTCAGTTCCTACCCTCATTGGCAAAAACTTTCTGATTTCTGTCACTATAGTTTTGTTGTTGAGCTTCCTGTAAGTGTAATCATAGAGTCTGTACTATTTTGTGTCTGGCTTCTTTCACCAATGGTTTTATGTTGTTGCGTGTATTAGTAGTTCATTCTTCCTTTATTTCTGGGTAGTATTCCATTGTGTGAATAGACCCAATTTTTTCATCCATTCTCCTGTTGGTTGACATTTCGATTGTTTTTACCTTTTTGGCTATTATTAATTTTAAGCTGCTATGAATGAGTTCTCTCTCACTCTCATTCTTTTTTAGGCTTAATTGCTGGGCCACCCAGTAGGTGTGTGTTTACCTCTATAAGAAACTTCCAAGTCGTTTTCCAAAGTAGTTGTACCATTTTATACTCCAGCAAGCAATATGTGAGAGTTCTAGGTGCTCTAATTTCTTCTCAGCATTTGTGTATTGTTGGCTTTTCTAATTTTAGTCATTCTCCTAGATACGAAGCAGTATCTCATTTGGGTTTTTAATTTGCATTTTCTTGACGAATCACATGTACTTATTTTCCATTCATGTATCTTACTTTTTGAAGTACCTGTTCAAGTCTTTTGCCTGTTTTTTTCCCTTTTGCCTATATTTAAATTGGATTGCTTTTCTTATTGATTGGCGGGAGTTTACATAAATATTTTGGATAAAATTTTTTTGTCAGAAATTCGTAATATATATTCTCTCAGTCTGTGGCATACCTTTTATTTTCTTAAAACTCTCTTTTGATGAGGAGAAGTTTTTAATTTTGAAGTAATTAAATTTTTTTTCTTATTAGTATTTTTTGTTTCCTAAGGAATCTTTGCCCGCCCAAGGTTGTGCATATATATTCCTCTGTCCTTCTTCTAAGAAGACTTATAGTTTTAGCTTTTATACTCTGGTCCGTGATTCATCTCCAGTTAATTTTTGTGTATGGGGTAAGGTAGAGGTCAAGGTTCATTTTTTTTGCATAGATTTTCTCAGTTGCTCTAACTTGATTGGTTGAAAAGATTTTCTTCATTGAATTACTTTGGCACCTTTGTTGAACATCAGTTCTCAATGTATGTGTGAGAACTTAAAGAATGTTTGCATAGGCCACATGGGGCATGCACTTAAATCTAGGAAATAGCAGTTCGCTTTGGTCAACTTTAATAAACCTCAAGTGACTGGTATAGTCTTTGACTTCCATATCATGGAACATTTGCGTCAGAGGTCACGGACAGCAGCTGTACAGTGTGGTGGGAGGCATTTTTTTCGCTTGTTTTACGAAGCTAACCTTGCCGAAGCCTCCAGAAGTCCTTGTATTCCCATGCTAGATGTGATGTTCTTATCTGCACAGAAATATACCATTAAAAGTGAGATCCAGCAGGAGCCTGCAGACAACTTCGAGGAGAGCCAAATATTTTAACTTCACTGTGCTTATTTGAAAACGTGCATATACATGGGTTCAAAAATGAGTGATTTGGAACTCACAATGAAATGTGGGCCAGACAAAAAAATAAACTCTTAAGACAGACATTTTTCATAATGTAAAGAAGCTTGTAAGGAAAAATTGTTTTAGTAACAAGTATATTGTATGCAAAAATAGATCTGCTGATTTTCAACAAGCCTTGCATAGGAGTAGAGTCTCTACTTGGCGAAGTTTTTGTAAACAGTTTTATTTAGCATTTGTATTTGAATATAGTAAAACTCTATTTCTTTTAAAAGATTCCTTGATTTGAAAACCAAAGGATGAATAGAATAGGAAATGTACCATAATTATTCTGTTACAGAGATAGAATAAGTGGTGATTATCTCTTTTTGGTACCCTAAATTTTAGAATTTTGATTTGGTGCTTTAATAGTATGGCAGTGTGATGAAGTGGTGAACGCCAGACTCTGGGACTAGACTGCCTGGGTAGCAATACCAGCACTGCCAAGCTCTGCCACTCACCGTAGACAGAGGGATTAGCCCCTCTGTGCCTTTCCCTAAATGGGAGGAATAAAAGTACCTGCCTCAAGGGGTGGGTTAAAGTAGGCAAAAGGCTTAGAGCTGTGCCTGGTTCATAGTGAGCACCATGTAACTGTTGGCTGGTACTGACACATTACTTCTGAAATAAAAGAACACAAAAAAGGAATTTTTTACAAGAAAATAAAAAGCAAAAGTATATTCCATGAGCCTATGATTCAGGTATATCAGGTTTTACTGTTAATTCCCATTCTTTCCCAAAAGATTATAGAATTAAAGGTTTTTCTTTTGAGCACCTTTGGAGATACATGCCCTAAAAATACCAGGGGGCTTCATATTCATTACTAGAATTATTTCTGTGTACACAAAAGGACTTTACAAGGAAAGACATATTCCAAGTTCACATCTTCCTCTCCTCGTGCTCCAGTAAAATACAGCATCCACTCAGTTGAAATACCACCTTCCCTAGCCTGTGTTTGGACTTGTATAGTTGCGCTCAGCTCCTGGCCCCTGTTTCTGCTTTCTGCAGCAGTTTCCTGGCAAGGGCTGGAGTGAGAGCTGAGTCTGGGAGAAGTGGCTGGGACAGGCCTCTCCGCACTGAAATTTCCTGCCCAGCTCGGGCAGTTGGAAAGAGTCTGATCCTCACTGCAGTCACCTGTTCATGTTTAGTAGGGTTGACAGTGCCAGAAACAAACCCCAGCTCAGACCACACATGAAGGTCTGTTAATGCACTATTAATGACGTCATTTCAATCAAAATCATGTTTTGGTTGCACGTACGACCTGGGTTTGACTGTAGAATGAAGACCGGTCCTGCTACACATTGTCACGGGATGGCCATCGTGTTATGTGTGAACACTGTGTTCTGTTGTACATCTGTGGTGAAGGCCTATGGAAAAGTGATGTTGTTTATTACAGCTGACTTCCTAGATCTTGCTACATGGAAGATGAGACTTCTCATGGGGCCTGCTCAGCATAGTCGTGTTTTGTGTTCTCAGTGTTGTTAGGTAAACGCCACAGGTGCACGGAGGACTGGTATGTGGCGCTCGTGATTTGCTATGCAGGAGAAACACATTTGACAAGACGACTTTCTGCCCTGTGGCGACTGGGTCATTCCGTCCCATTGCCCACTCTCCGGCTCCTCCACCGCACTCACTGTTCTCAGTAGCTGGCTGTCCCTCCTACGTCACAGAGGGAAGAGACACCAAAAGGTGGCCTCCCTCAGGTCTTCGCTGTAGCTCCACACACCTGCCCTGCACCTGCCTGGTTTTCCTTGCCTCCTGTCTCAGTGGGAGGGGAGAGGGAAGTCCTTCCTCGTGTTCAGGGCCCTGGACTCCATCCCCGTCCCCTCCCACCTTCTCAGAGACTTCCTCTCTCTGACCTTGCACCTCTTGCTTCCCACTGACTTATTCTTGGGAGCACTGAAACCTACTGAGTCTTTCGCATTTTAAAAAACACAGGCCTTCTGGGAGGCCGAGGCGGGCGGATCGTTCTGAGCTCAGGAGTTCGAGACCAGCCTGAGCAAGAGCGAGACCCCGTCTCTACCAAAAATAGAAAGAAATTAATTGGACAGCTAAAAATATATATATAGAAAAAATTAGCCGGGCATGGTGGTGCATGCCTGTAGTCCCAGCTACTCGGGAGGCTGAGACAGTAGGATTGCTTGAGCCCAGGAGTTTGAGGTTGCTGTGAGCTAGGCTGACCAAGGCCCTCGCCCCAGGCAAAAAGAGTGAGACTCTGTCTCAAAAAAAAAAAAAAACAAAAAACACAGGCCGTCAGTATTGCCCTGCCTCTCAGGTTACCTCTCCACTCACTTCTCCTGCCAGGGCTACATGTTAGGAAGAAGTGTCTCTGGTTGCCGCCTCCATTTCCTTACTCCTGCCTGCCCCTCAGGCTGCTCCAGTCTGGCTTTGGCACCTGTGACCAAATGGGTACTGCTCTATCCAAAGCTGGTTGTCACCCTCCTGTCCTTCTTGCGGCCATGTTCATCAGCTGTATTAGGATTCTTTTCTTCCCTGACGTCTCAGCGGAGAGCAGTGTTTGATATCCTCTCCTCCCTGGCCTTCCAGAAAGACACTGTCCCATCCTTCTGGCATTTCCTCCTCATCGTGCCTCGCAGGTTCTTCTGTCCATCTCTAAGCTCCCTGCTTACATTTCAGTGCCACCTGGGCATCTCCACTTTGATATCTCACTGGCACCTCATTCCAGTTGAGGTTCCAAAATGGATCCAAGTTACCCAAGCTCGAAACCTGTGAGTTATTGATCCCTCTCCTCATCTTCCCGATCCACCAAGAAGCCAAATCTGGTCAAAATTCTTCATCTCAACGGTTCCCAGATCCATCTACTTTTTGTGTCTGCAGTGTGTCCTTCTTGGTTACCATCGTTTTTTACCTAAATTACTGGATTAGCAACCCTCTCAGTATGCTTCCCTAATTAGTCTCTGATTGCGTTCAGGGCAGTCCTTCTAGAAAGCATCCTCATCATACCCCTCCCTGCTTAAACTCTTACCGTTTCTATGATGTCCGGTACCCAGGTTGACCAGGGTCTCTGCAGAGCGCGTATTTGACCCTGTGCGTGAACAGATCATCAAGATGCTTCCAGAGTTCCTGGGGAGTTGGAGAAGAGAGTTCTTTCCCACTCCACACAGCAGAACTTCATGACAATCCCAACTGGAATCGATCTTTCCCGCCCCCAAAGCTCCTGGTCGTGGGCCTCGTGTCCTTACCCTCCCTTCCCTCCTTCCTCAGGCTCTCCCGCCTGTGGTACCCCCTACCCCGTTTCTCCCCCTCTCTTATTCAGAGCTCCGCTCTTCCCGGAGTGTTCTGATTCTTCAGTTTCTCCCCTGTCTTGGTTAGTTTGGGTTCCCCTAGAAGCGGATTCTGAACAAGGGTACAAACTGGTCTGACTCCACTACTCAGGAGTGCTCTGTGCCTCAGTTTCCTCATCTTTAAAATTCTACTTTATAGGATTGTAGTGAAGATTAAATTAACTAATGCATGGAAAGTGCTTAAAACCCTGTCTTACCCCTAGTAGTAGTCATGAGAGCTTGCTGTGATGATAGTTAATAATAACGATTGCCATCATTATTAAAAATGTCACTTGTTCCAGGTTTCTATCCTTGACCAGTGTGGCTAGAGCCCCCTCTTAAGTGTGCCAATAGCACCCTGTGCCTCCTTTCAATTGTAATTGCCAGTTTGCTGAGGGAAGGATGATGAAATACTATTCACCATCCAGAACCTAGCCTAGTGCCTGGTATGTAGTTAAGTACAGTATACTCAGGAAATATTTTCTGAACAAAATTAATAATCAAATGACTAGAAAGAACATTCCCATTATGCTGTGCTTCTTATCTTTAAAAAATAAGACATAACTATCCCCCAGGAGTTGTCTTTCAGTCTAGCATTTCTGAGTAACCTTGCGCAAGCCTTTCTGGGGGTCCCAGTGCCATAACGCTTTACCTAAGGGCCTTTGTCTAGCTCTAAAATTTTTTAATTCTGTGACAGTGTGGAGTAGTATGGAGTACATTTTTTGGACACTCAGATTTCCCTTATACTTGTTTTTTTTCCTGCTAGTTGATGAGAAAATGTCATTGTGTGCTTGGATTTGTAGGTTCTTTCCTAGTTGTGGGGAAGTTTTCAAGTTGGCTATAATGAGAGGGTCTCAAAAAACCACAGAGAAGTCTGGTATATTCTCTTCAAGTTAAACACAATGTCCTTTCTTATTTTCACTTTTGATCTTGATTTTCACTTCTGAACTGACTTCTGTAACTATATTTAAAGAATTTAATATCAAAAATAAGGTCTGTTTTGATACCTGCGCCATTGATGTCCTTTAAACTTTGCTTCATGCCAAATCAGAAGGCTTCCTTAGGACTTCCAATTCTCATGGTCTCTGTCTTTTGTGTATGCGTATGTATATGCTATGTATATATAGTATATATGTGTATATGTACACATGCACACAGATAAAAGTGTATCTGTATATGTAAATATATACACTTAAAATATATGTGTTATATTTAATTGCAGTAATGTACATAAGATTTACCATCTTAAATGTTTTTAAATATGTAATTCATTGGCATTAAATACATTCACATTAACCGTTTTTAAGTGTACGGTTCACTGGCATTAAATACGTTCAACTATCCATGACTAAGATAGAAAAGTAAGAATGGATGATGGCGAACACCATCACCACCATCCATTTCCAGAATTCTTTTCATCTTGCAGAACCAAAACTCTATACCCTTTAAACAATTCCCCATTCCCCCCTCCCCCCAGCTCCTGGCAGCCACCTTTCTGCTTTCCATCTCTTCCAATTTGACTTCTCTAGGTACCTTGTATAAGTGAAATCGTACAGTGTTTGTCCTTTTCTATCTGGCTATATTTCACTTAGCATAATGTCCTCAAGTTTCATCCAGTGTTGTAGTATTGACAGTATTTCCTTCCTTTTTTATGGCCGAGTAATATTCTAATGTGTGGATATACCACATTTCATTTATCTATTCCTATGTTGAAGGACACTTGGATCGTTGTCCTCTTTTGACTATCGTTAATAATGCTGCTATGAGCGTAGGTGTACAAACACCCGTTTTAGTCCCTGCTTTCAATTCTTTCAGTTCTAATGATTTCTTGATCCTTCTCTCCTGATGCTTCTGTTTTCCTGGACTCCTGCCTTCCTCTTGACCATTTACCACTCTTTCCCCATCGACCTCCTGGCCATTTTCCCGGTAATGTCCCTACCGTCGAGATCCGCACGCTGCAGCAGGACTGTCATAGAACTGCTGCTCTGAGAAAACAGAGAAGACAGTTTGACAGCTAAGCAATATGAATTATTACCATCTCCTACACATGCTCTGATTCCTGCTGTTATCTGAAGGTATACCAGTGGTTTCTAAATTAAAAAAAAAAAAAATCCCTTAGTGGTAAGGCAGATTTTGTAGCTGTTGACATTCTGCATTTCAAAATTTAACTGTTAATTGTAGCAGCTTCTCAATGCATCAGTCCTATAATTGTGATATTATTATTTTTTTCTTCTTATAAAAACAATATATGACAATCATAGAAAACTTGTGAGGTATAGAAAAAATATTACAAGAGCACTATCTGAAGCACCATTATTAACATTCTGGTGCATATGCTTCTGGTCTTTTTAATATAAATTTTTACCTGCTAAAGATCATATTGTTTTGGACTTTCTTTTTTGCAAGCATTCCCTTGTTTAAAAAGTCCTGGTAAATATTTTAATGATTTTTATATAGCTGAAAAATATTTATAGAGTGTTCATCAGTTTACATAGCATTTTTCCAATTATAAAAATAATGTATTTCTTATAGGAAATTCCAAGCATCTCTGGGTTATAAAGAAGTAATGACAGTCTAAATTATTTGCCCTTTCATGAGCTTTTTTAATGTATTCTTTTCCAGTCTCATTTTGAGATCAGCTTTTCCCTCCCTTCTCCCTTACTTCCTTTCCTTACCTAGCAACATTAATATCATGTTTATATACAGTTTTATATCCAGCACTTGCACCTAACATTAAATTTTGTGATTTCCAATATCATTAAGTATCTTCCAAACATCGTTATTTAAGCTATAAATTTACTATGATTTGTTTAGTTACATGCTCCCCTCCACTTTTGGAGTTTAAGTTCTCAATTTTCTGTTATTGTAAAGTATGTCCTTGTAAAGCTATCTTCCTATGTAGCTGTGATTGTTTCCTTAGTAGATATTTATAGACACGTTATGAGTCAAAACAGTTTTAAGGCTTAAGAAATACATATTGCTGATTTCCTACCTCACTTCGGTAGCTTTATTCTTTTGTTGTCCATCTTTGTGAATTTGATTGTGAAAAAAATTTTGGCATTTGCTAGTGAAACTGAACATTTTTCAGATTAGTTGGCCCTTTATATTTTTGGTGAATTGTCTGTTAATATTTTTTGTCTTTCACACTCATAAATACTGCAAAGAATATATCCTGTTACCAGTATTTTGTTTTTTGCTTTCCTTTCAATTTGCTTGCTGTTTTTTTGTCATACACGGGTTTTACATTTTGATGTGGTTGATTAGTTTGATTCACATTACTTTGCCTTTTGTTACTTTTTTTGTTGTTTCTATAAAGCTAAGACTTCTTTTCCCATCCTAAATTCAGAAATAGTTTCTTCTAACTCAGTTTTCTTTTTTTGCCTTTATATTCAACTCTTTAATTGCCACAGAATTAATTTTGGTGACTATTATTAAATAGAAGTTAATTTGACTTTTTCTAGAATATTATCTTATTCTTGTGTTTATTCCAAATCCCAGTATAGCTATGATTCGAACCATCGGGAAAAATGAGGAAGCCTTGCTGCTCACCCCAGAACTTGCCTGTCTCCCCTCAGCTCAGGAGGTATGAAAAGCGTGGTCCAGAGTGAGGCTGTCCAAATCCTGACTCTGTTTTAATTATCCACAACTAAGATAAGAAACCTTGGCTAATTGGAGAGTCACTTGAACCTCAGGTTACAGGCGCAAGGTAGCATGTAGTGAAAAAGAGCCCTCATCTAGGAAGTTCAGAAATCTTGGGTCTGGTTTCAGCTGTCAGTCAGCTATCTCTGTAATATGCCAAAGTCTCCCAACTCCTCTAATTTTCTGATTTAAAGAATGAGGTAGTTGAGATGTCCCCTCTCTGAGATTTATTCTAAATAAATTAAAGTCTAGGCAAGTGGCAGAGCTGGGTTTGCCACGAATCAATCTGTTGGTGATATTTCCTGGTAACTAGTTCATCTTTCCTTAATTCGGTCAATACGTATAATGTCCACTTTAGCAAAATGATGACAAGTGTCATTTAATACGCTATCTGTAAGACTTTGACCTTCTTACTTTTGCTAACTTTTCTTAAAACCTTAAGCTTCCCTTCTGAAAGATTTCTGTCTTTCCTCATAATCTCTCCTTTTCCTCAGCTACCTCTTATGTTTAAGAATTAAAAAAAGATGAGCTAGTAATCAAGAAATATTCAGAACTGATTCCTGTCACTGGCCCCACCCTGCCACTTGCCCAGAGATGTGGTATAAACTTTTTTAATAAACTGAAATAAAAATATGAATTGTACTTTGAGAAGTATTAAGCATTAAAGTGATAAAAGTAATAGCTATGAGATATAAATACCTGCCCTTAACCATGTTAATTGTTTATTATGGGTATTAATAAAGTATTACTTATTAACATACTAATAATAGAAATTGCATTAAGAAACAAAACAGGCCAAATCATTTGAATTTTAAATGTGTTTATATTAATATACCCTATTTTGGAGAAGTAGCACAAAGAATATGTCTTAAGTAGTTTTTGCAATATAAAGTCATTTATTGGTCTATCCATTATACTTATTAAAATGTCCTAACATTCATCTCCCACTTTTTGATTTCTAGAGTGAGTGAACACAGTCTGATATTTGTGGTGTAACTTACGTAACACACAAGGATGATTCAGATACTGTTAGAATACCTTAGCTTAGATACCTCAGGTGAATATTTCTATGGCCCTAATGTTTTCCTGTTGAGAAATGTATTTGCTATAATAAAATACAGTGACCACTTGAAATCTATAAACTTATGTGGGGTCTGGATAAATCTAAGTACTTTTTTTCTTTATGCTCCTGGAACCCACAGCATTATTTATATTAAATAAAAGCTTAAGTCTTTATGCATAACTGCAATGTGTGTTTTGCTTGATTACATTATGTATTGCCTGATCTTCAAATAATAGTGAAAAATACCCTTTAACATAAACCTTGAATGGATATGAACATCAGAGAAACAGTTTCTTTGATAATTAAACTTTAATTTCTCACTGTACATTGCTTTGATCTCATAATATTTTTTTAAAGCAGTCCTGGGGATTTATTTTTAAGGCTTCCAAATGAGTTATTATTTCTCAAAAGCCATAATATATTTATGGGTTGGTCCCAAAGACACTATTTTTAAACTCCCGTTAAGTTTATTTTTTTTAGTGTGCTAGTCTGCTGCATAATTTTCTTTGCTGTGGGTCACATGATTCCTCCCGTCCATAACACACGCACTTAAAATTCTCACTTCCTGATTGAGCCATCAAGATTACGTAAAATGTAAATCAGCCTAAATACCTAAGAGCAGGAATTTTAAGGGGAAAATGTTGTTTTCCTTTTCTGTTTCATGATAACCCTTAAAGATCAGAGTGAATATGTGTTTGCCTGTTTATATTTGGAAATGAGAGACTGTTAGGTTTTTTTTTTTTCTGTTTTTTGGTCCCTTCCCTTTCAGATTGAATCAGACTTTGCTTTCATTATAAAAAATAATGTACCAACTAGGTAGACCGTGGGAGTGGTATAGTTGTAGAACTGAAATCAAAATGGTTCTGATTGCTGAGAGAGATTCATTTACTTATTACTTTTCTCATGATCTGAATGAAGAGTACAGCATCTACCAAAAGGTAACAATTGATATTTCAGAATCGTAAATAGCCATTTAGCCTTTCTGCTGCCCGATATAAATGAAAGTAATTTCTAGCAGGCAGGATGACACTTGTTTTATCATGGACCTTACAGTCCATCACATCTTCTCAAAGCAGTTTTGAAGTTGTCATAGTAACAGCATGACGTTTGGAGGGTCTTTTTAGTGGTGCTTTAGCTAGAGCTAATTAATTTTATTAACTCTGGGTGTTTTTCTCTTTACTCCTCTCTGACAAACAAGGGCTGTCGTTGCTCAGATATGTATTTCGTGTTCTTTATTTCTTGATGACTATGGTTTGAAGACTCGATGTTTTGTAAGTGGTTTCAGAAAAGGGTGTCAATTGATTTTAGACAAGTTAAACTTGGGTTTTTAATTGCTCTGTAAAATTGCACTGTCGTTGTAGGATCAGGATTTAGTTTTTATTTAAAGAAGTGAGTTACGGGAGATGTTCCCACAAATTGAACTGTGACTTGCTTCCAGTGGTTGCAAATATCCTTTGCTTTGATTTTGATGTATTTAGAATAAGAATTGGGGAATGCAGAAGGGAAATGTGTCAGACTTCCAGGAGAAAAGTATTTCTTTAAAAAGGCAACAGTCAGATACAACACCAAAATAAAAACAAATTGGTAAATTCAACTTTATCAAACTTAAGAATGCAATACTCTTTGAAACTCTAAAATATACTAAAATAGATTCTCCTCTAGGAAAGTTTGTGGGAATTTTTTATTGGTGGAAAGTACATTGGGCTCTTCTATTAGTAATGCTCTGTGGCTGAGATTCTCGCTAATATGGCGATTGGTAAGAAAGGAAGCCCGTCTCTGGGGCGGGGACAGAGTCACAAAAAAAGAATCATCCGGACTAGGTCTGGATGCTGGTACTTAAAAAGTATCAGATGTACCATGCTTTTGTTTTCTTGTAAAAGTGATCAGAGATGTGACACTTCTAAAAGGTCTCACGTGAGTTTTGTGGGTTTAGTGCTAACGCCACTCTCCTTACTGTTCTGCGGGGTGTTTGTTCTTCCACGGGCGACTGAGGAGAGTCGGGGTAGCAGCGTGTGCAGCCAACAGCAGTCAAGGTGCTAATGCACCACCAGTGATGTCAGGAGTTACGAGACAGCGGTTTCAAAACAGTGCAGTAAACAAGGTCAAAGTGTCCCGTTTTGCTGGAAGAAGGTTTGTTTTTATGAGCCGGACAGTACATGGATGAAGTAATTTTTCAAAACAAACTTTGAATTTATATGTGTTTTTTTTCTTTTTGGTTTAAAAAAAAAGTGGCCAGATGAGATTTAGTAACGATTATATTTTTAAGCAGAATTATATTTTATGTATTTTTTTCTGTCTTTTATTGATTCAATGTTTTTCACAAAGGAAATGAAAATACTTCTGATCTAGGATTCTTAAATACAGTTTTAGGGAACAAGATATGACCTAGTACTTTCAAAACATGGCAAATGCAAGTCACAATCACTAGCAAAATATTCCTTCTAATTTTGTACCTTTGACTCTTAGAAAGGCGTTTAAGTACGAGAAAGTTAATGGCCCAGAATACTGCTGACTGCGGCGTGGCTCTCATCTTAATGCGTTTTCCAACCTTGAACCTGAGAATGCCAGAGGCTTGAGTCTCTGGACATGCATTTGAGCAGATATCTGCTGGCTGCCTGGTTCCTGAGCTAACAAGTGGGTGTCCCTGGTTTGTGTATGTAGTCACAACAGCCGTGGTGCCACGTGGCACCCGGAGGTCGCCTGGGGCTGTCCTAGGGATTCCTGATTCTCAGAAGTGTCTTCAGTGTCTCCGAGATGAACTGTGAACTCGGGACATCCGTAGACGCGCAGACGTTTTGGAGTTCCACAGCGAACCCGGGTGTGAGCACAGACACGGCTTTTAAAGTGAAAGCAGGGACCTTAAAGCAACTGCCGTCACCTCATTCCCGACCTGCTCACTGTGCTGGAAAACAAAGTAAGTTTTGTTTCTTTGTTAGTCGGTTTCTCCTACATGTTTTTTCTTGCTAACATTATTAGACACTCAATATCTGGCAAATGCCAAGTTATTTTCTCCTTCGTTGGGAAGTAGGATATGGAGTTTGTTCAATAGCTAATTGCTTCTTTTATCTTTTCTCTCTTCCCTTAGCTAGTGTGCTGGCTTGCTTTTTAGAGATAGGAAGAGATTGGACTTTATTATTGGGGAGAAAACAAAAAGTTGCAAGAACTTTGCCATTAGGTAAATGACAATGACACAGGCGTTTTACGCAGTGTGAAGGCACACAACCAGCAAAACAGCCCCAGTTTGCTGCCCTATCTCCATTTGGAAGCAGGTATGAAGGCAGGGGGTCCCTGTGTGGGAACTGTGCAGAGAGTAGGTGGGAAGAGGTCACGGACAGGAGGCTGCACTTTAAAAACCCAACAGGGAATAGCTGACGGAATGCAAATTACTTGATGATGTTTATGAAAACAGGCTTAATATAAAAATGGGATAAAAGGTATAGAGACCTAACCTCGTCAACAGCAGCTAAACTTTTCCTTCATGTTAGAAAGTTTTGTGCCTTGTAGATTTGTGGAAAATAATAAAGAGGCTTCATCACCTACACAGAAGATTCTATTACACTAGCCTAATTCTGACACTTGTCTTCTGTTTTCCATTTTTTTAAAAATTCTGATCCTGTCTCCAGAGATCTTGCTTGGCTTGATTAATTTTTATACAAAGTTCTGTGGTTTTGAAAGTGCAAAACAAATGTGGTTGGTGATTCGTAATTGAATTCTTTCCTTATAAAATGGACTGATCTGATTTTTTTCGACTTGAACAGTAACACTTTGAAGGTAAAAGGAGGCAGCGTGACTGTAGGCAGAACTGGAAAGCAGAAATCAAGGTCTTATTTGCCTAGTATGGAGTGTCTTGTGAATTTAAGTTGGAGCTTCCGTGTCACGGGAATTCACATTTTATCTCAAAGTGGTGGTGATAGGACTCGGGGTGGCTGTATTTCATCTGAAACAATCCAGGCTGCTCATATGAATGTCTGTGAGTTACTAATTCCGCAGACATCTTTAAGTATCTTCTTTATGTATAGCACTGTGGTCAGAGCTATAATTTTTTTCACAATTAAACGTGCAGAAATTCAGTTTGTAAATTCAAGAGTACGAGCAGTTGGAAACAAGGGCAAGTGAGCAGAGTATTATCGTCGCAACGGTCTTGCTAAAGATAGTGCCAAGCGAGCAGGACTTGTCCCCTTCTGAGCTGTCCCTCCTAATTAGAGGGGAGGGTGGCCGCCGTCTGTTTTCTTTCATTCAAGGCAGTAGGGGGTCTGGGGTGGAAGGAAGCAACCCCCCTTTTACTTTTCTCCCACTCTTTTTTATAGTCAGCTTTCTCCCGAGTCAGTGACCCAGAAGGTCATTGATGATCTGCCTATCTCAGAATGAATGGTAACATAAGCATGCTTGGCACTTGCAAAAAAAGTTTGTAACATGGATTTACCCATTTAAACTTCTGCCTGAATTATGTCTGAGAATATTGTAATCTCTGTGTTAGTGTCTCTGCCCCATTTGTTACCCTAGGGCACTCCTGGCAGAAAAAACGGGGAGCTTTACTTTCATTGATTTTGCCTTTTCATGAAAAAATGTTTACACTCCACTGGGCATCATCAGAAGATGGCAGCATATGGCTATGTACAGGAGATGTGGGGATGTGCAGGAATATTATTCTTACCAAAATCAAGGGCACCTGTTAATTATGGTACATACATGTCATCCCAGGGGAAACACGAACAAGGGTAGTGACAGATGTCCAAGTTATCCAGCGGTCCGCTGCAGCTTTGGGACCAGTCACTGAAATAATTCACTTTGTTTTATCTTTCTTAAACAGAAAGTCTTTTAGCCCTTTTCTCGTAAGAATAGGTTAAAGGAGAATTTAGTTAGTTTGAGGTCATGGCTTAATTACTTTTGAAATGTTAAGTAAAACTCCAACAAAATGATTGAGCTTTCTTGCCTCAGTTTTCACCTTTGTAAATAGAACAAATATGTGCCGCTTTTAGAAGTATTTAAGAGAATGTGAAATAATATGTTCTTTCATCAAAACTGTAGTTATAACTGAAAAATTCTAAAATATTCAATTATTTTTATTTTCAGTTTTTTATATACTTAGGCAAAGTATTAACAGTCTTCTAAAAAGATTGAGTTTTTACTCTGCTTTAGCTCCCAGACAGTAGGTATGGACTTCCCAGAATATGCTAGATTTTAGAACTTAGTGATATGGAAATATGGTATTTCTTAAACTCATAACAATATATATATATGGAAAGCTCAAATGTGGGTCATGTATCTCATTTCATTTAGAGCTTTTTTCAAAATTGTCACCAACTTGTAATGAACATTCTTAGAAATACGACGTGATGATGTTGTTGAATTTTGGGAAGAACACATGTAGGTTTCTGAAGATACTGGTTGTATGACTGGATGAGACCTGAAAGGTGGGCTGCTTCCTCATCAGTGAGGGGTGCACCGTGCTGAACAGGCAGGTCTTTTTGGTTGTTTCAGTTTCTTATGCAGTAATTTTAGATAATTAACTAGGTACTTGACTATCCTTGTTAAGGTGTGATTTAAATTAATTTGGTTTTGCCCATCAGTATTTATTTCAAGGGGACTGAATAAACAAACAAAGCATGTCTATGAAGTGTGACTCTGAAGTACTGTGATTAGTACTTTAACTCACATAGCAGAAGACACATACACATATCCATGCATGTTAGCTGCAGTGGTGCCACCTTTGCCAGGGACACATTTTGAACTTTTTGTTTGCCCTTGCCTTAACTTTCTGTCTTCTTTTGACTATCTGCAGATTTCAAGGGAAATTTGTCCCTTGAGGGTAGGAAAGAGCCAGTAGTAGCTCTGACGAATATGGCAGACAATCAAACAACTGATTTGAGTCACTGATTCATGTTGTAAACATGTAAACATGTACTGAGCCATCTCCTACATTCCAAAGCACTGCAGATTCAAAGTGACAGGTCATGGGTCTAGCATCCCCGAAAGACAGGGGTTAGTAAGATAAATGACATATGAAACAGTAACACTACAGACTGACAAGTATCATAACAGAGTGCACATGGTGTTGGCTAGAGCCCAGAGGGGATTAAAATAAAATTTTAAAAGGGAGGCTGGTTGTGGTGGCTCACACCTTTAATCCTAGCACTCTGAGAGGCTGAAATGGGAGGATCACTTGAGCTCAGGAGTTCGAGGCCAGCCTGACCAAGAGTGAGAACCCGTCTCTACAAAAAATAGAAAATTAGCTGGGCATGGTGGTGGCACATGCCTGTTGTCTCAGCTATTTGAGAGGCTGATTCAGGGGATCACTTGAGCCCAGGAGTTGGAGGTTGCAGTGAGCTATGATGACACACTGCAGTCTAGCCAGGGCAACAGAGCGAAACTTTGTCTCAAAAAGAGAAAAAGATTGATGGAAAAAGAGGATTGTTGTGTTCACGATTTATAAAGTGGCTTATAGAATAAAATTTCGGAAATGAAAACCCTGAAGAAAATCCCTCCTTATTTTAAGGATGAGTAGACTGGGATTTATTTCCAAAATTCTATAACTCAGTTAGTTGAAAGGCTTTTGTTCTGTAAGTCTTTTTTTTAAAACCAAGAGAAGATGTGGCTATACAAAAGGTGAGGTCCAGAAAGGTTTGGGACATTGTTAGAATCACTTTGTATTCTCCGAAGACTCTTTTGAGGAATGATTCTTCTTTGCATGTTAAAACCGGGTCGTTTTGACATACTGAATACACCAAAGCATTACATGTCATGTTTTTTGCCAAGAGTAGCCGTACAGCTTGTGGGAGACAGTGAGCTTGAAGCTTTCTTGCATCCCTAAGTATGGGGAGAGAGAAGGCTTCTTCACAGCCCCTTCCATGTGCTATTCCACAGGGACAGAGTTTCTGTCCTATAGCCAATAGTTGATCTCTCTGGTGGATAATTTCATTTAACAATTATTTGTGGCATGTGGCTCTATGCCAGGCACTGTTGCAGGAGCTGATCGGAGGCTGAGCTGATTGGCTGCACACACCGAAGGCTGGTGATGCTCAGTAGCGCCCTGCGGGTGTGTACGTGCAGCCGCCACTCACTGGGCGCTTTTCCTGAGCCTGACAGTGTGGGCTGGGACATGACGCCACCCTGGAAGAGCTTGAAGCTAAGGTTCTGTGCACAGATACGATTAGAATAAATGCAGAGAAAGATCAGTGTATAAACAGTAGAGAGAGAAATAAACAAACCACAAGTTTGTAGAGAAGAAAGACTATCTGTGGTTGGGCCAATCAAGAAATGTTTCATGGATAATGAGCATTTGAACTGGGCATTGCAAGAAAGGTAGTGTTGGACTCGAAGGCTTGGAGGGAGAGTGTCCTTGTCCAGGGAAACATGAGCAAAGGCATAGACAGGGGTGGGAAGTACCAGGGTACCAAGTGGGCAGTAACAGATTCGTAGCTGCAGGGCAAGAGTGTGTGTAAAAGTGACTAAGGAGGAGATTAGGTAGCAAAGGTCCCGGAGGCCAAAACCAGGAGGCCCTTGAATGTCATATGACTCAGTGATTTAAACTTAATCCTAAGTCATTGGGGAGCAGTTGAAGAATTTTGGTCTGGAGAGTGGCAATAGGATCTCTCCTGAAGAAGCCTAGTCTGGTACCAGTGTGCGGGTGGTTTTGGTTAGTGAAATAAGCTGAGCCAGGAAGCCCGTTAGAGCTGGTGTGATGGTCCAGGACAGAGGTGAGGAGGGCCTGAGCAAGGGGAAACCACCAGATTGGAGAACAAGAGACAGGTTCAGGAGATGGGATTTAGGAATTGCCCAGATGATAGGGGTTGGCTGGTGGGGAGGGGGGGAGGGAAGCAAACAGCTCCAGAATTTTGAACCCAGGTGCCACTTACTGCTTCTGGGCCGTCCACCAGGTATTTCACAGGTATCATAGCATTTAATCTCTTCTAATCCTATGGGGTTGATATCTTCATCCTTATTTCAGAAATGAGAAAACTAAGGGTCAGAGAAAGTTAGCAATTGGTCTAAAATTGTATAGCTAATAGGATGTAGAACAGGGATTTTGGTGTAGGCATTCTTGACCCCCAAGCCTATGTTCTTTCTACTGTACTAGGTTTGGAAGACAGCAGATGTGAGAGACAGGAGGAGCTGTATTCAGTTTAGGTGCCGGTAAGATTCCAACATTTAGGTGTCCATCCAGTGGTTGGAGATGTGAACTGAATCTCAGGGACAAGGTTAGAAACCCTCTGCATGCTCTTTTACTCAGCAGGTAGTTGTCGAGTGTCTTCCTGGACCACCTTGGCGGTGGGAATGATTCATCCAGTGGTGAACGACAGTGGCATAGTCGTCCTTCTTCGCAGAGCTGACAGGCTGTGGAGTGTGACGCAAGGGAAGGTGCAGATTTGCCGTAGGGATGCCTGCCTGGGGCCCTGACCTTGTTGAGTCAGGGAACCTATCAAGGCAGTTGTAGTACTCACCCTGAGATTCAGACGAGGAGCCCTGAGATAGAAAGTGGGGAAAAGGCATTTCCCGAGCAGGGGAAATATAATGTCCTAAGACCCCGAGGCGAGAGAGGAACACGGCACATCAGAAGAACTGAAAACTGTGTGTGACTGGAGTGGAGGGGACAGTCGCAAGGAGATGAGGCTAGAGAGGTAGGCAGGAGCCAGAGCAAGGAAGGCCTCGGAAGCTGTGTTGCGCTTGGAGTTCACCTCCAAAGACAAGTGTGCCTTGTCTGGATTTCTGGTTTCTAACAGAAAGTTAAATTGCTCTGCGGTCTAGAGGCTTCTCCCTCAGCGAAGAACCATCTGTGCACTCCCTCTTTTGGAAGGATAGTAGGTAGCTAATTTTACGTGTCATCTTGGCTGGGCCACGGTACCCAGATATTTGGTGAAACACCAGTCTAGATGTCTCCATGAGTGAAGCAGATGATCCTTTAATATGCATGGGCCTCATCTAAATCAGTTGAAGGCCTTAAGAGAAAGTCCTCTCGAGAAAGAAGGAATTCTGTCTCCAGACTGCCTTCGGACTCAAAAGTGCAACATCAACTCTTCCCTGGATCTCTCCAGCAAGCCCTGCAGATTTCGAATTTGCCAGTCCTCGTAATTGCACAAGCCAATTCCTTCTGTGTGTGTGTCTCTCTCTCTCTCTCTCT